>ML682007.1:20830689-21047052 GCA_007922195.1 Podocnemis expansa
GCCACCCCGCCAGAGGCTGCAGCCTCCTTTCTGGGGCTGAGGGACAGCCCTCAGCACCCTGGCCAAGGTCCTGAGGGTTCCCTGGCCAGGGTGCTGAGGATCCAATGTTGTTTTGGAACACTTTGTTCTGAAACTACATGTTCACACACATTGTTTCGAAAGAAGGGTTTTGAAACAACATTGTTTCATCCCCGCATGGGGTTTAACTTGTTTTGAAACAACACAGTTGTTTCAAAACAAGGGCTTCCCCTTGTTTCGAGACAACTGTGCGTCGTGTGAACAGCCTAAATCTTATTTCGAAACAACCTCTGTTATTTCGAAATAAGAGGGCTGTGTGAACACAGCCTTTAGTCCCAGGGTAAGGAGCGTACTCTGAGTTGGCACTCTCAACATGGTTTGTAGATACCTTGTGCGTCCCCTGTTTTAATATACCGCGATGTGCTCCTTGCTTCACCTACCTATGAAGAAGAACTTTTTAGTACCTATCACATCAGCCCACAGGACTGGAGAAAATGGAGTCCGGTGGCAGATGCCTCGTTTAATGATAATTTTCAAGGGCAAGGTCTCCCTATACTCGTACCGAAAGTTCTTACACTGCTGTCAGATTTTCATCTTTACACATTCATTCCTCTACTGGTGTTTTGGCTAGTCCATATGAAATTTTGTTTCATATGGTAGTTGGACAGGGTCATTGCCCTTTTATCTGCATAGGATGAAGCAGTCTCAGAAACCACCTATCTGCTTTGTCTCCTTTGTAGAAAGAAGGGGTCCATGATCTCTTCACAGAGACTGTTGAGATGGATTTCCAAGTGTATTATTGTTTCTGTGATGTAGTTGGCACTTGACCTCCCCCAAGGTTTATAGCACACTCGGCCAGGCCACAAGCAACTTCCATATCATTACTCTAAAACATTCCAGGGCTTGAGATATGCAGAGCTGTATATGGACTTCTGTGCTTACCTACTCTAAACTGTATGCCTTGGTTCCTGCTGATTTGATGTAGGGCTTGGTTCTGCAGTACTGGCTTCAGTCCTGGCCGTGATTCCAAAGCTCCCTCCCTCTGAGGCCACTGCTCAGGAGTCACCTGAAGTGACACAGCCATAGAGATGACATCTGAAGAAGAAAAAAATGTTTCTCACTTTGTGTCTTTGAAATGTATGCCTCTGTGGGTGCTCCATACCTGCCCTTCTTTCCTTCTTTTTTGGATTATTGCTGCTGGATGCTTAGTTAGAGAAGGAACTGCCAACAGTTCACCTACCCAGTCCAATGTACCTTCCGAATGTGGTGTGATGTTGTATAAAGCACACATGGGGGTAAAATGGATGCTGCTAACAGAACACTTTCAATCAATAAGTTGTCAACACTTGTGTTAATTGACGCAGTACTGAACATTATTCAGTTTAGGCCTTGGAGAGAGGGACATGCCCTGGGGACTTGAAAATTACTGCTCTGGTGTAACCATAGAGGGACTTTTCTGTATGATTTTGGAACTGGGAGGCTGGGAAAACCCGAGGACTTCCTCCAGATCTTGGCATTTCCTCTTTCTCTCTCTTCCTTGTAATACTGCCCCTAAAGAAGGTGAGGTTAGCAAAGATGGAATGACTAATTAGGTCATGCAAGCAGTTGTAATAAACCGCAGAACAAGAGAAAAACTGGAACTATTTAATAAAGTCAGTTTCAAACCATCAGCAAAGGAATAAAATGAACTTGTGGTGGCTCCATCACAAAACAATTAAAGTGTAACCCTCCCTGTGGCTTGCTCTAGCAATATGAATGTTTACTAAGAGTCATCTATCAAAATAGAACACATTGGTGCTAACTTAACTTGAAACTACAACTCTCAGTTCAGCTATTGAGTCTAAGGGTGGAGGTGCCCTGCGATTGGCTGGAGATGTTCACAGATCACAGTTGCCTATCCATAAATATACTGATGTCACAAAGATAATAAAACTACAATTTACAGCACCCGTTATCTGGTATATCTCAAAGAGCTTTACAGACATGAATGAAGTAAGCCACACAACAGCCCTGTGAAGTAAACAATTTATATAGGTCACCCTTGATTAAACTTGATGAAAATAGGTTATGTAGGGCAAATTTAATTATCAAAGTCAACCATTACCTGATCAGCAGTTTGGTTAAGCAGAAAAGCTTGTGCACAGCTCTCCCACTGTGCTGTCTTTTCCCCCTCCTGTGTCTTTTTAAACCACCAGCCTTCCAACTACTGGCTGATACAGCCTTTCTTGTATCTTCGCTTGTTTTTCTTTCACTCAGACAGTTTTGGGAAAACTGGCCTGTACTGTACTGAGAACATAATTTAGTAGGCATACCCAAGTTTTGGATAACCACATTTGTTGGTTAACAACTGTTCATATAATGAAGTTTGACTCCATAGCTTTGTTGATGATCTTTGTGTCAGAAGTGACTTTTAAGGCAAAATGTTTAAGTGGCTTAAAATAGATTGTGTAAACTGAAACTAAGGATGAGATATAGGCAGGATGAAGATACATTCAAAAGGTATAAATGTTTTTTTCTGCAGAGAAGTGAAGCTTGAACAGGTCACATTTCTGGTAATACTTATGTCTAGGAGAAATCTTGCAAAGTATGTTGAACCTAAATTTAAGACAAAATTGCCATTTCTGAACTGATGGATACTCACCACCCATGTATACATCAAGGGAACCAACATTGTGTTTAATCTGTATACTTTGTTATTAAAAATCCATTCCTGTATTTGAAAGCCTTCTAGGAACAAAGCTCTGAGAATGAATATACACAGTCAGAGGACAGGACTCTGTTAATTTACAGTGTTAAGATTTTTGCAGTTGTGAAAGTAATCAATTTATAATGACAAAATTTTATGATCCATTGAACATATTAAACAGCACTAGGTTAGATTCTGAAACATGCTAATTGATACTGGAAGGGCCAAAATGGAGCTTGGAAGCATGATACACCTCTTCTGAAGTTACAAAATCCTCTGCGTTTTGGGAGGAACTAACTAGTGTCTCAAGAGATACCTGTCGATGTGCCTTTGTATAATTACCTGGATTCAACTTTGGGCCCATGCTCTGGCTCTTTTGTCTTGAAAAGGAAGGGTCACAGGACACCTTGTTTGTTTTGCTGAACTAGACTGATGTGGCTCGCCCTTTGGACTTACATAATTGAAGGTTTCTGTGGCTTATGTTCCTTTGTTGTAGATCATATGCTTGTGGGGCTGGAGTACTGATCCACCTGTGGCCAGAATACTGGCTCCTTCGGGGCATAACGAACCAGCAAGTCTTAAGTAAGCCAGAATGCACAGGAATGGTATTCTGGGGCCCACTATTTTTAGGGGCTCAGCATTCTGGAGCCCCTAAAAAGAGAAAATGGAGCTGGAATGCTGCTTTCTGGGGCCCACTGTTTAAAAAAAGTGAGCTGTGAAACATAGCATTTTGGCTCCATTTTCTATTTTTAGGGCCCCTCCCCCCCGAACACTAAGCCTCTAGTAGCAGGCCCCGGAATGCCTTTCTGGATTGTTCTGGGAGGGCAGGGAATCCCCAGGCTGAGGCTTTGGCCTGAGTCTCTTCTGACTGAGCATGCTCGGAGCCTCTGAGCATGCTCAGTCACAGCAGGCTATGGGTGGGAAGGGGGCCACTCCACAGTGACATGGCAGCCAGGTAAGGGGGCCTTGGGGGGGCTGTTCGGGGACAGGCAAGTTGGCCTGGCAGGGAAAGGGTGCGGAGGAGGGGGTAAGTCCGGGGCAGCGGGGGGAGATGGCACGCAACAGTGGGGGGTTGGGGAAGGTTTGGGGAACCAGTGGTGAGACGGGGCCCAGGGGCAGTAGCTGAGGTGGGGGGTAGGTTTGTTGGGAGCAGTAGCTGGGGTGGTGGGGCAGGCGTTCGGGGGTCAGTAGCTGGGGGTGGGAAGTAGGCATGTGGGAAGCAGTAGCTGGAGTGGGGGACAGGTGTTTGGGGGCCAGTAGCTGGGGTACATTAGGGGGGCATAGATGGCATGAAGGGGGCCCAGACCAGCCTGAAAAGGGGGCCTGCCAATTTAGGAGGGTTTCAGGGCCCACCAAATTATACTTTAACCCCTGCAAACCAGAGCAAGTTAAAGCCTCCCAAAGGTACTGGGATTTATGGGAGCACAAAAGGGGACATGCAGCCACTTTAATTTCCCTTTTACTTGATTTCTGTCAAGAACAGTTGGGTCTGACGAAAGGCTCAGAGCCCCTTTTTTTTCTCCTTGGAAAACATGGGCCCTGATCCTGCAGTGTACAGTGCATAGATGGATTGTTGCACCCACGCAAAACTCCATTGACTCTGCATGGGACTTGTAGTTCATTCAAGTCCTACACATTGCAGGACTGGAGGCAAAAAATGTGGTTTGAAACAGCTTTGTCAACATTGCTTCAAAATATTGTACTGAGGCTTTCGGAAACAAGGCAAGATGATTTGGATTTAGAATGACCATTCTTCCATCTAGCACAGAATCATCCAAGAAATTGATTTGCAAGCTGTAGCATAAGGTGAGCTATTATATTTAGTGAGTCTGCTTTAAAGCAACACTAGCTTGTTACACAAGTTATTCATGCAGAGATAAAACAAAACTATCATTCTAAAGATGTTTGGTTATTTTGGAATGGCTGTTTGGGAAAATTTGCATGTGTATAATATTTCTTGAATTATTTAGCTTTTGGCTTGTTTGCTTTTGTTTTAATTTTCATTTTGTTGTTTATTTTTGTAACATATATGATACATGCATGGATTTATCAGTCTGTATGAAATCCAGAGCTTGCTGCAAATCTTTCTTTGTTCTCCTTCCGAAAATTGTTTGAACAAACATTTCTTGTTCAAAATGGTTTCTTAGAACCAACATAGTTTAAAAAATGTTCTTTGGCTTCAGATGGAATTTTTTTGTTTCAGTTTTTCAAAAAAACCAAAACGAAATAAAAAATGTGAATTGAAATTGAACATAAATATTGATTTTGTTAAAAGTTTCCCATTGAAAAATCAAAACATTTTAATCACAAATGATTTTTTTTTGCAAAAAAAGGTGTTTTCTACTAAACATTTTGTTTGTAGCCAATGTTTTACTCAAAATATTTTAATCAACTCTAAAAAATGTTACATTGGCAGGAAATTAGCTAAGTGACTATATAGATATGAAATACCTTGTACGAAAGTATTTTGCCTTTTCTATGTATCACGGAGTTATTGAATCATCCCACTGCATGTTTATTCAAGATCATCCATTTGACTACTAGTGCCTCTTAACATTACTTAAGTTTTTGATCAGTTGGCCTTACAGCACAATGATGAGCGTTAGATCAAGCACGGAAGTATGTTTTACATTTAAAAAATACCATAGGTTGAGATTTTTGAAAGCTGTCTGTGTGATATAGACTCATAATTTCCATTATTTAATTGGAATTGTGCATCTAGATCAGGGGCTGACAACCCCCGGTATGTGCTCCAATAGAACTGCTAGCCGCCTTTGAAAATTTTGTCCATAATCTTCACAATTGACCTTTAAACTTCTATTCCCACATCCTCGTTGGAATAAATAGATGCATCTCCCCTGACATCTAGGGTGTTATGATGATTTACACCAGCTGAAAACCAAACCCCATGTTTCTACTCACCTCCTCCCCTCCCTTTTCCTTTCCTTTCCTTCAGGGCCTTTCTCTTTCCTTCATGACAAATGATTAGCTGGAGTTTTGTAGAAAGAAATCATTCCCTGAACCTCTTCCAAAATAAACCCAGTCTATATAAAAGCCTTTTAGAAGTATAGAAATCTTATGACAAAACCTGTGTCTCTCCGATTTCTAAACCGGTTACTTTTGTCTGAAAATGTGGATATTTATTTGAGCAGAACAAATATTTATCTGAGCTTTTTGAGATCTGTATCACCACCCAGTTCCTTTGTTTTCAGAGGCAATGAAATGTTTCCAACCTATTTTGGCTTTTTTCTTTTTTGGGGGGCGGGAGGGGTGGGGGAAGGCATCCATTCCAAATTCTTAGCATAACTCAGAAAATACAATCCTACTGTTAAATCATTTTTCTGTTTTGTTTTTTCCTCTTTCAAACGAAGTAACAAGCAACAATGACGCTTTCCACTGGAGGGCAGAAATGTAACAGCCAAGAACCTTTGCACAATGTCACTGGAGAGTGCCTACAAGAATGTCAGTCAGAGAGGGAGAGATAATTATGGATAGACAGAACACCATGACAGCAGCCTCTTCAGAACAGATCACAGAGACCTGGACTCCGACAGCACAGGTTGTATATTCTGAATTCAAATTGGCATTGGTGCTTTTTTGTTTTTAAAATAAGGGTCTTGTGGAGTTTCAGAAGGAGAAACAGAGCGGAACATATAAAGCATCTTGGAAGATAGGATGCTAAACAATCAAACAGGCATTCCAAAGGAAAACAAGAGACTAAAGGCTTTATACTAGCTTATTCTGTAGCAGTTTCTCTGAAAAATATTGGCTTTAGCAGTAAGTTTACAGGATCTGTTGCCATAGCCAGAAAGGGTGCTTCAAAATCACAGATTCTACTGACCAACCATGGGATTTTTTTTTTCACTCTCTTCCTGGACTCAGCAGCAGAAGAAATTCACACTGCAATCCTGAGTTTGTTTAATTAAAACAACTCTGCAGTCACCTTTGCTTCAAGGATTGGCTGTTTGCACAAAGGATTGCTCAGATAAATCTCTCTTTACATTTCTCCCTTCAGAAGAAGCTAGGTTTGCAGCAGGGCGTAGTGTGCTTTTGGGCAGCTGACTGCAAAGCTGCTTGGGAAGCCAAACACAGAACACCAGGTTTATTAAAATGCATCACTTGCTTTACTTCAGCTGTGCTGATGTTTTTGGGAACAACAGGGCAAATGCTTTTGCAGTCAAGCCAAGAGCCTATGTAGTGTTTACCTCAACACAGAGTTTTGATATAACTCAGATACAGTTCTTCAGGTAGTGATTGTGTTAATTTTTAACTGTGAGGGAATCAAATTTTCATTTGAAAATGGGCCAGATAATCTGGAAAGACTTGGGGCTCTGGGTGGCTTCAGAATTCGATGATAAGATGCAGAGGCATGTGCCTGTAAATTGCTACTCTGAACTTGCACCTCATCAGTAGGATTAGCAAGCAGTTGTTACGAGGTGATGACAGGCACAAAGCTTGGGTTTGGTTCCAATCCAAGCTCTAGGGTTCAGGTAGTGATCTAGCACAAAACTGCTTTCTAACTGCCACTAGGTGTTAGAAACCCAAGCAGAAAGGACATGCGGACTACAGGAACATCAGAACCCTGGAAGTATTCCCTCCAAAGGAGGACTATATTGAGAGGGTAGTGTGGCAGGGGTTTCCACTGTTCTGTCATTTTCTGTAGATAATTACAGCACTCCAGGTTCCAGGGCACTCTGTCTACCACCCTTACTACTAATTTAAGAAAAACGAAAGGCAGGAAAAAATCTTTGGATACTGAAGTGTTTGCTTCCATAAGGCTGTTAAATATTTCAAGAAAACAAGTCATCTTCCACTGACATGCTGCCACAGTTGAGCTAGAATAGAACTTTTGTTTCACAATGCACAGTGAGAAAGAAAAGTACTGAACGTGTGCCTGGTGGAAAGAGTAGTCTTGTACTCTAAGGGCTATATAAGCAATCTACAATTGCTATTGGTTAAAGGAGCTCTCCTTTAACTGAGGTGGTAGACGCATAGAGTTTCTGAAAGTCCCAGACGTGGCCACTGGACCATTTGAAAGACCAGGGCTCCAGTCCCACTTCTTTGTGAGTGTGTGTATGTCTGTAAGGGAGCATCTACAATCAATTGCTTCATTGCAAATTCATAGATGAGGAGTGAAGAAATACACTATTAGCATCTCTCTCTGTTTGAAGCAGGAATTAGAATTACCTGGATAGAAGTTTAATAAGCACTATTATTTCTGCTTATGTGAAGCTCCATGATGTTTTTTTAAAACAATAATCATATCTGATTGAGACCAGTGTCATATTCCCTCTCAAAGATGGTGGCCCCTTACTGAAGCATGTCTTCAGTAATGACACACAAAGCAAATTGCAGCCTACTAAATCATCGCTGTTACTTTCCACTGTACATTGGGTTTTTCTTCTAGCTCTTGCATTTAGGGAAGTGGTTCTCAATTCTTGCAGGTCATGACATGCTTAGTGGCATATTGCGATCCTACAGGACACACCAGTCCATCCACCCCAGGCCAAATCCAGCCAGCTCCCCAGCTTTCCATGACATACTGACTACTGTTTGGTGACACAGTAATGTGTCCCGACACAGTGGTTGAGAACTGCTGATTTAGGGAATAAAAAGGACAAATCATTCCGACCCTGTAAGGCCTCCCAAGGGCACATCCAAAATGTTGCTTTGTAACAAACCACACTAGCACAACAGAGTCCACTCAGGAAATTCTGCAAATGGCAGCATATACTGGGATATGCAAACGCAGGTTGTCAAGGGACTGGTACAAGAAGTCAACTCTGTTGCATCCACATTTTGTACAGCTGCCTTTCAGACTTCATTGATTTAACACTGGAAATCCTGAGGGATCTCTGTTGCTATGGTGCAGCTAAGCAGACAAAGAGGAACCACTGAATTAGGTAGGCAACCTCCATTGCCGGTTTCACAGGGCAGACCCTGCTCTCTTCATCCATAATAGAACAATGAGGAGATAACTCTGTAAGCTGGTAAAACTTCTCCTCCTACGAGGAAGAATACCCATAAGTAACAGTACAGCTGTGCATTTGGGTTAAACGTTGTGACTTTGATTCTGTGTCCCTAACTCATGTTCATTTCACTGTGACAACTTGTAAAGTACTGCTTAACATGAGTCAAGGGGTAACAGTGTCTGGCTCTGAGTTAGTATTTGATTCATCACTAAACTTCTCTTTTTGGAAAATCATAAACATAGATGTTAACACCATATGAGAACTTTATGATTGTGACACCTAGTGATTCCTGCATTAATCTCAGTAGGTTACAGTTGAATTAGAAGATGTATAGAATCACAGAAGAGCCATTTTACATTCTTTCCAAAGTGTTTCCCTCTTTCTCACGAGCCTTTGTAGAAGTCATTTGTGGTTACACAAGATTCCTCCCTTGTTAATGTATTCATGGCTGGTACTGAGAATTAAAAGAAAAATTCTGCTGTTCTCATGGCTGTGCTTATTCAGATAAAGAATTGTCTGCTCTGTGATATAGGACTATGAGTTTTAATATTCTCCCGAGCCAATTAGCATTTATGTTTGGTTTTCTATAAATTCATAGTGTTTCATTTGCAGTCAAATTGCAACAAAATCCACATACCAGTTAGGAAGCTTTGCACGTAGATAAAGAAAATGCAGCCACAAGACTGCTAAATAGAAACTGCTCTGCCTGTAAATGATCACGAGCTGTCAGCTGTTTCTTTGTTCAGATTATTATAGACACATACCGAACCTTTGATTGAGTGTTCAAGTTTTATCACCTAGCATCCAGACGGATGCCTGTTAAAACAACAAACGACCTCTCCCCCAAACCTCCCAGCATTAACTGAATTTCTTGCACTATCAAAGCAAGTACTTCAATTACTTCATGGGTTAAACTGGACAGAACAAGCCTACAATCGCCCCACATTGATTTCCAAATCAAACCAGCATTAATCATAACAATATTCCTAGCCCCTTCAATTGGTTCTCAAGCAAGCTTTCTATATCTAACAAGCTCCTCTACATGAAAGTCATGGAGTGCTCTATGTGTACCGCTGGGGTTTTTAATATGAATAAGACTTGATTTTTTCTCACCTCTTCCTCTCTCCAATTTCTTTCACTATGGAATGAATCACTCTTTGCCTAGATTTAGATTCCTTATCTCTGTCAGATATGGTAAGGGGCAGCTGCCTAACGTTAATGGATTGATCTGCTTTATAACTGACCTGTCTGGAAGGACCTGAAATACCTCAGCCTCAGAAAAGCCTGGACAACATTAAGAAATTTCCCTGGGCTATGTCTACACTACAAAAACTAAACCAACTCTGTTAAGTTGACTTAATAAAGTCTACTTAGAGTTGACTTTATTAAGCTGACTTAGTAAGTCCCCCCTTCTCTTACATCGACTTAACAAAGTTGGTTAAGTTGACTTAAGAAAGTGTCCTAATAAAAAAATGTGTTTGTTTAAGGCGACTTTACTAAGTTGACTTAAGCAGGCATATGTTATTACATAGGACTTCTTAAATTGATTTAGATGGCCACATTGCATTAAGTCGACTTAATAAAGTTGACTTAATGCCTAAGTCAGCGTAAAGACTGAGAGTTATTAAGTCGACATAAAGAAGGCCTTAAGTCGACTTAAGCCCATAGCGTAGATGTACTCCTGGAGGGCACCAGATGATGAATTAGGGGACAGTTAATTGATTTTCCACCATTTTGATCACTATGATTCCAAACCAAAACTTCCCTCCTACAAACATTTAAGCACATGCTTAACTTTAAGCACACATGTATTCCTTTGACTTCACTGGGATTCCATGCTTAAAGTTAAGTTTGTGCCTCAGAGTTTGTAGCATGAATGGGAAGGAGAACCAGCACTTTTACTTTTTTTTTGGCAGCTAACGTGAAATGAGTTGATGGCCTGTGTCCAGTTTTGTAGCAGAGAGGTGTTCACAGGACCCAGAAAGTCATAACAGCCCCCAGAATTATTAGTCATTCTCAAAGGGGAAGGTCAGGATGAAATGTTGCTGGATACTGAATTAGCTTCATGCTTTTGGAGTTAATCCTTCCATGGGAAGCTGGGTATGGCACACTGGCACAGTTGAAAGAGGAAGCTTGCTTTACTCATTTCTCATGTAATAATTCTTCTTCAGCTACATAAAAAACTTCAGTCTTCAAAGCTGGAGTTGCAGCATCTGCCAGGAAAAGAAAATTAATTTTCAAATATAAATTTAAATTTTTTTTTAAAGTAAAAAGGTCTGGATTCTTGGGCCTCATCTTGTAATGAGATCTCCAAGCACACATCTGTGCTTTACAGGGAGCCCCTAGTTTGGTCAATGGCCACTGTGATTCTCAGTTAGGGATTGGGGCCTTAATAAAAAAACAAATTTGAATGGTCCCTGGAGCAGGCCTGCTGTTCGGGCCAGCCATTACTAGAAATCCTAAGAGAAGTTAATGGCCTGAGAAGCAGGTTTGAAATACCTATCCTCTGTGGAGCTAGCTTAAGTCCAGTCTTGCTATGGTTGGCACATTGTTTTATATAGGTAAATACAGTGAATGCAGTTTAGAATGCAGAGGTCTTTTGAAAGACACCTTAAAGAATAAGTTCATTTTCTATTTGTAGCCACTAAAGATCCAGTCGCAATAACTGTGTTTCCTCAAATGTCCTTACCTAAAATTCAGCAAGGATTGGCTGTAGTTAGTCTTAGGCCATTTCCCGAGCTAAAGAGAAAAAGAGCAGACCAGTCAAGACACCTTTGAAGAGCAGAAGTTGACTTTGGAGGGGAGCTCCTTTACTAAGAGAGATCATTCAGTAGGTAATGGAAAATATGGGACAGTGAGATTGGGAAGTCTGTAGGAAGGGTCATAAATTCTCTTCGTGGGATTTTGCTGCGACTACGAAGGCTTAGTCACAAGGGTTTGTAGGAAGGCCCTAAAGTTTTAAATAAATGGTATCCAAACATTTTAGTGCTTAGCCGAACTGCACAATTTCTGTTTCACCCATTATTACTGCTGTTTTTATTTAGGCAGTGGGGCACCTTAAGATTGTGCCAAGAAGCTGATTAACTCACAGCAATTAAGTTCAAATCTGTCATGACTTGAGATCTACTCTGCCACATGCTGTTGTTTCCTTGGGAGGTGACAGGGACCATCCTTTCACACAGTGTGCTCCTCAGGAGATTTTGTAATGGCTATGAAATTAGCCCACATTACCAATGTACTGTACAGGTGGCTTCACTCAGTAAGAGCTATTCTGTGTTCACTCTCTGTCACATTTTCCTGTCTTGTTTCCGTGTAAGTCAAATTGCCATGTTCTTGTTGACAATGTTTTCCCCTTTCAGTTACTGTTTGCACAGTGGCATCCCTGCATCCATGCCTCTGGCAGGGGGTTGGACTAGATGACCTATGAGGTCCCTTCCAGCCCTAGGATTCTATGATTCAATGCTACTTTACTTTTGAATAAGTGTTTTAATATTCATTGAACAAGTTAACCCAAACAACAAAGTGAAAGGTGGAAAAATCTCTGTAGAATATATTTCCACAGACTCTGCTTGAGTTTTTCCATTAATATATATTGCCTGTGGATCTTCCTATGGGATAGCACTGTGTGTAGATAGTTTTTTAAGTTTCTGACTATTGACAACAAAACTTTGCCTAGGCACCATACCAAATGGAATTATAGATCTGATGTTTTTGCTATTTTCTATTTTGTAGTGATGAGAGTCAAATACAATGATGTCCTTTGTGCCAAATAATTACATTATTCTACAACAGTAGCTGAGAACGATGAAGTATCCCTGTTGTACCATGCAATGTTTGGATCAATTACTCTAGAATACATTAGCACTTGAGTCATAGTAATTTTTGTGGCTTGAGTAATACAGGTCTGAATATTTTAATGAGAACAGTAAGTTATTTATTGTAATTCCCTTTGACAATGAGGCAGGAAGTGTAGGCATCTTGCAAGAAAACTTGTTTTTTGACATTGCTAGCACAATTTTACATGTATATTTAGTTACTAACAACCATCCACACTTCTAAATGCTACCTGTAAACATTAGCATCTCCATAGTCTTTTCTTAAAGATTAGCTCTGGACTAAAGATGGATCACTGTAAGGTGGAGCAAAATTGTTCTTTCAGCTCTGGTATGTGTTTTGAGCTCATGGGGAAATGGAACTGGTCTTTCATACTACTTTCGGGATGTGGTCAGCACTATGCTTGGCTCTGTGGCTAAGTCTGAAAAACTGGCTGTCCAATAATTATCTTGGTGAGGCCCCCAAGTATGAATTATGCATATGTCTGGAAATGAAGAGGAGAAGCAGTTGTGAGTCTTTGCAAAGGACAAGGTTTATTTGGCTTCAGTGGAGTAAGTGAGCCACTGGTTGGCTCATAACTGTAAAATTTGGAGCAATAATCTGTGATAAAATGACCTATAAAAGGAAGATGTCTGAGGGGCAAATCTCAGTTTCCAATGAGAGCCTGTAATCCCACCTCACAATGGGGCCAACCCAAAGCAACACCATCAACATATATCAGTACATTACTACTATTACATTCAGCCACCTCTCCTTCCATGTCTATTGTTTCATCTCATTGCTGTTTTTAATGAAACCCATAGTGCCAGCCATCAAAGAGTGCTCTGTTGTCTAACAGCAACTCCTACATATTCACTACACCTGGAATATTGCATCCATAGTATTTGTCTATAAAAGAAATAAAAGCTTATGTCATGTGGCTCCTCATAATTATTGTGAAGAACATGTACAGATAATATTTAAGGGGTTGCTTATTTGTACTAAAAATATATTTGTCTGGCCCCAACTGATGAAAAACACAGGCTTCTTTTTGAATGAAGGTAAGATGTGAATCGCTGTCAAAATGTGCATTAAAGATTATGTCATCACAATGGGTGCCCCTTTCCCCGTTACATACTGAGTAAACAATAGAGGAGCATCCCAGAGAATGGACCACAGCAAGCTGCCCTGTCTCTGGAGGCAAACAATTATTTTGAGGTATGTAAGAAGAAGCCAAAAAGACACCCCTTTATCTTTCACTTGAGGAAGCAAACAGCCAGTGCAATTACACTCATGAAAATGGTTCCCAATGTGCCCTGGTTGGAAGTACTGGAAAGGACTGGATGAGATATACTGCCTTGGACAACAGGTTAGCCTGTTAAATTTAATCTCTAGCAAGCATGTTATGATTTTGTTTTATATGTAACATTTCTGTTTCCATTATCCTTTCTCACTATATCTTAGATCTTGATTTTTGTTAATAAACTTACATGTATAGTGAAAACAGCCATAACTTAATGCTGTGGTGTTATCCCAGAACTCATCCTGGGTTGAATCATTGAAGCTGGCTTACGCATTGTTCACTGGGGGACAGCAAACCTGTTATTACTGTGAGAGTTCAGTTGATAAATAGCTGAACACTTGTGAAATGAAATGAAAATGAAAATCCTTCATAAATGACTCAGGGACTGGGGTGACCCTGCTGTTAATCTGGGAGGCAAAGTAAGGGATGACATTGTCCCAAGGAGATTGTTTGGATGGCTAGCAGGCTGGTGGGTCAAGCAGCTGATAGCCAGTTAAGGACAAACATGTCTTCCCTTTCACTTGAGGCAAGGGTATAACAAGGTGACTCATAGTGCTGCCCTCATAGCAGGATTAAACTATAACTGACTTTTTGCATTCATGACTCCTTGTTTTATTAGAATGTGGCTCAGCCAAATGAGACTAAGAGCTTAGGTCTTTATCTAGAGCTGGGCTACCCACGAAGTCCAGATCCAGATCTGACCCTTCTGATCATCTGGGCATACACAGATCCTGAATTTTGGTTCATCTGTTAGGAACCATCTGAAAAGTTAGGATCCAGATTTGGATCTGAATTTGCTTAAAGCTGGGGGATGTTTGAATCGGGGAGGGGTTTGGTCTGATTCTACCTCTGCTCTGGCCTCACCTCAAGTGGCAACACAAAGGTCCTACTGTCTCATTGGAAGCCTTTGTTAATATATTTCAACACAAAAACGTTATTAAGTTGGAGGTCAAACTATATGATCATATTGGTCCCTTCTGACCTTAAAATCTATGAAACTATGCATTCAGGTTATTGGTCTGCAGACACCAATGTCATCCACTTAAATGAAATAAGAGCCAAATCTACGCTTCATTCATCAGTCCTGGATCCTTCCTTTCACCACTTAACCCAGACAGCTTTGCTCTCATGCTGAACAGCAGTACAAGGGAGCAAGCTATGGGCAGCCCTTGCTCTATCAATACCTTGGTGTAGAGTCACTTGGTTCCCATGGTGATCTGGGCAGCCAAAGAAGCCATGGTGGGGTACTTCTCAAGAAATAAGCCTTGCTAGACCTTAAATGGGGATGGATCTTAATTATTCTTTTACCATGCATACTCTGCTCCTTGAATATTTTCCATCTATTCCTCTCAGAATAATAACAGAAAATCTCCTTCAAGTTATTGTCCATATGTCCATTGTATGCCTGTTTCACTGATGGTGCAACTGCACCTCATTTCTCAGATATCAGAGTCTCCTTGGCCAGCAGTACCTGCAGGGTATTGCCAGCCTTCATCTCTTATGTGCCTTGCAGGGTTGACTGATGTCAGTCCACACACTATCCAAACATTAACAACAAACTCCTTGACCATCCTGCTCTTGGACCAGTCATCACTGAAATGGTGGAATGACCTTTCAAATAATTCTCATTCTGAGCACCTCTGCCTTCCAAGGCTGTAGTCACAGATACATCTCTACAGGACTTGGAAATCTGGTGGGAAAACTAACAGTTCAAGGTCTATGCTCTTGAAGACACAAGTGAATGCATATCAACCTGCTAGACCTCAGTTCTGTATGGAAGGTCCTTTCTCCATTTAACATGGAACAGACCATCCAAATCATACAAAATCAGACATTTTTAAGGCAGCTACTTGGGCATCAGTTCATATTCTGCATTATGCCTTGACAGAAGCCTCAAGATGAGATTCTGCATTGGGCAAAGCTGTCCTTCAATCATTATTTTGGCAATAACTCTGAACTCCCACTGCCTTTACATGATAACTGCTGGGGAGTCACCATCAGTAGAATGGCATATGGACAATCAACTGAAGAACCAAGGAAAGTTGCCTACTGTGTACTTAACTGGTGTTTTTCAAAATTTGATGTACAGCATGCACATTCAGCAACTCACGTTTTCATTCACTCTACCTCAGAATGTTCTTCTAGGAGTTCTGGTTTATGGTATGCCTTGGGCTTTTATACCATTGTGACAAAGCATGAGGACAGAAGAACACATGTATGCCTTGAAGTGCACCTACAGGTTCTGCTAGTCTGGAAGATTCTGTTCTCTACCACATGAGGTGCATGTGGAATGTAAATGTGGACAACACAACTTGAAGAACACTAGTTGCTGTCCATGGTAAGTAGCTTTTCTGTCCTGTCTGCTCTGTGTGGATTCTGTGTCACTTCCCATAATGAGACTTTTTGGTTGTGATTGTTCCTGTTCCCATTTTATGCTGTGTGCTAGTTAATTATCACCCAGAACCCAGGCCTGACTGCATTTCTGTAGTGTTGTGTATATGGTTTGGAGGAAAGGAGTAGTGTTTAGTGATCAGATGGGGTAAACATTTCTTGGCATTTTTGCACAATCCATTATGACCCCACTATTAACACTGAGTAGAGGAATAAAAGGATGGAAGGTGCACCTTTACTGCAAAACCTGAGCACACTAACCCACATGGTTAGTTGGAAGAATGCTCTCCAGAGCTATGATTCCTTTTCCCATGTAAGTAGGTGCACAGGCGTGGGCAATAAGTGGAGCCTGGTCACAGTCAGTTTGGATAAAGCAGGGGGAAGAACCTTGGAGAATATGATGTCTAAAATTCCTCCTTGGTCTTTTCTTTGGGGATGCATTGCCGCATAGTGTGGATTGTAATGATTGTAATTGGTGTTTTAAAATCCATAAATTTTTAAGGCCAGAAGGGACATTTCTGATGATCTTGTCTGATCTCTTTTAGTTATTGTTCACCTCACATCTTGAATTGAATCAATAGACTCATTCTGCATTCCTGCCACTTCTTTTCTCATTTCTGGCAATTCTATCTGTCTCTTACATTGCTGGATGGTATAGCAACAGGAGACACTACATACCAGTTCTGAGAGCATTTCATCTTATTTTGAAGTGTGTTTGTGTGAGGGATTTAAACCCCCCTATGTGATAGAGATGGTAACAAACACTGAAAAAAGCCCATTGTGAATCTATTCTTGTAGCAAATTAAAAGGCCCATCACTGTGATAATTGAGAATTACAGTGGTGATACATTCAAGCTAATATTTAATGGGTTTCATCATAATTTCCCTAGTGGCATTAATGACAATCTATTTAAGGTTTTGAAACTTCCCTCAAATATAAATGGTTGCACAGGATCACTACTTATCACAGCCAATGCAACTCCGGTGAGCAGTGTCTATATACCCTTTACTGTAACAAACACATTAAATGCAAAGAGGGTGAAAAATTCTTTCCATTTGCTCACTGCTTTGAATGCTTGTTTCTGTAATCAGTTAGAATGGATGAAAATAAAGAATACTTACTATACATGATGGGGAACCTTCTCTTCACAATGCTGTACATTAGCCAGCAGGAGATGCCTACTAAACAATATTATATTCCCTGTCTAATAGCCACCCCCAACGAAACCTCCCATGGCACTGTGAGAATCTCTCGGATCCTGTCTTCAAGGGATTATTGTTGCATGTTCCGTAGACGTTTAGGGTAAGCAAACATTTCAAGTTGAGGAACTGCACTTAAGACTAATAAACTACAAGAAAAATCTTTCACCCTTAAAACAGCTTATGGCTGAAATGCTTCAGTTTTAATATGTTGCTGTCTCATAAAGCCAAACAGTCTTATTATTTTAGGAGCTCATATGAGTCGGCATGGCTGGAAAGGGGGAAAAAGAGAAAGCGTAGTAGATGGTTTCCCCTCCTTCTTTTATATATATATATAGATGACATAGAATGGCTATACTAGGTCAGATGAATGGTCCCTCTATACCAGTATCCTGTCTTCTAACAGCAATCAGTGCTAGATACTTCACAGGGAATAAACAGAACACGGCAATTTCAAGTGATCCATTCTATGTCATCTCATCTCAGTCTCTGTCAGTTGTATGTTTAGGGACACTCAGAACATGGGGTTCCATCTGTGACCATATTGGCTGATAGCGATTCATGGATCTATCCCCCATGAACTTAGCAAATAGATGAATAACCTCATGTTAAACTTAAGTCTTATTGTTAACTTTGCAATACTTGGAAGACTGGAATTTCCTACCATTGCTAAAGCAATTAATATCATACTCACTTTTTCATTCCTATTTCAATTTTAGTATAATTAAAGCCATTTTATAAAAAGTGTAACCCACAAGTGAAGGAATTTTGCATGTTAATTGCCGCAAAGGTTGATAAAGTTTGAGATATCGATATTCAGCAGGACTTGACTCATACTGTAAATGCTACAGTAAGCTACCTTTTCCATGCACTTCTACTAGATTATGGAAATGAGCCAACTGCTGGATTCTGATTCTCTATCTTGATTAATGGTTGTTTCAATTTAGTATTCACCTCTTTCATATCCATAATCACTTTAAGATTTTCATCTTATAATATTCACTTATTTAACTGAAAATTTCCTGCCAAGTCTGAAGAAGAAGAGGCTTTTTTTTCTGCTGCTGGAGCGGCATTAAAAGCAAAATAGTTAAATCATTTCTACAATTAGATTGTGATAATGAAAATCTTTCCTCTCTTTAAGTGGCCAGGGCTGCAGAACATTATAAACTAATGATTATTACTGTGAAATGTAAGAAGCAAATGGTGGAGGCTGGTAATGCCTGAGAATAGGTGGGCAATGCTGATATGCCTTTCTAGCAGGTGGGAGGGAATCTGCAATGATGGTCTCCTACAATATATTAGGAATTTTCCATTTTAGACTGCTGGTGCTATGTGATTTCTCTGCAACCATGTTTATGTCTAAATGCTAATGACTGATGTTACACAAATGGGTATCCAGTGTGGAAGAGTTGTGATAAGGTCACACATTGCATAGCCACTTCTCAGTCACTTCCACAGACTGAAGGAGGAATGGCGAGCAAAGAAAAAGAAACAGAAGAAATAATTACAAACAGAACATGTGAAAGGAAAGAAAGGATGACTCATGGAGATAGTCCAAAACACACCTTCCCCTCTTTTTTTAATTAAATATTATTATAAAGCAATTAAATATTTATTTCTGTATAGATCCTCCCCCCCAATAACTTTGGTCTTTATATTACTTTTTCTGGGTTTTGTTCAAATCTCCATGTCTCTTTCTCCTTATAATGGCAGTTTTCCCTGTCCACTTCAAACCTCAGAGTCCACTTTGCTTTCTCCAACACCAGCTGCTCTGGTGCTGGTGTCACCTTTGCTGTATCTGTCTCAGTGCCCTCAAGCCCAGAATGCCTTTCATCCATATTTCCATGTACATGGTGCCAGGAGAAAAAACAAACACTATTTTTTAGAAATGTTTGTGATACAGATTTAATATTTTCTTTGATACAGTTTTGGCCCCATGTACAGCCTTCAATGGGAGGGGAAAAATTATAACTAATACATCATTAAGAATGCTTAATTCCAAATAGCTTTCTTCTAAACCCAAATGCAATGCATTTAAAATTCAAGCTCCCACTAACTCCTCACAGGCTCTTTTCCTAATTAATGCCATTGAAAGAAACGACAGTGGGTAGAGTTGGTGAAGTGTTAGAAGTGGTCTTGGAGGATATGGTGTAGTGAGCGGGTCCAAATTGCACTGTGAATGTGATGCGATGTCACCTGTTTTCAAATGGCTGTTGCTACTATCTTTTTTTGTAGTTTAAATTGCTTCTTATGAAACTCAAAGGGCAGCAGAATAGTGGAGACATTTTGTCTAATTATTTGTTAAGGTTTGTATAATAGTTTGAGCTCCTCAGAGATAACAAGCACTATACACATTTTTTATTAAAGAAAAGAGTTAATAAAATTTCCTTGGTGGCACACCCTCTTCTGGAATCCTAATACTATAACTCTCAGCCAAGCCAAACTTAATGCTTGGCATTAGAAATTGGTCTCAGACTACACAGATGCCATCTGCCTAGATCTAAAATTATTTTGCAGATTACAGTCTAAACTAGCTGGAATGTGACCCAGCTGGATAGTCCCTCTTTTTCCAGGAATTATTCCACTCCATAAACTGTATTGTCATCTTGGTTTAATTATCACATTTAGTGAACTTGAACTGCTTGGGAATGATGCATCTGAACCATAAAACTGGTTCTGTGAGGCTCAGTATATCATATTATGCTATCATGAGAACTGACTCCAGTACACACATTGAATGGGGCAGAAGGAGCAGGGTCCAAGAAGGCTAGCCAATTAGCATGATTGCAGAAAATTAAATTGGACCTGTGTAGCTATAAAATTTGTCAAAGAAAAAAGCATCTAAGACACAGCTCCATTGTGTCCTTTTACCAACAATGGGCTTTAATTTTCATCTTGCTTGTGTCAGTTTACACTGCTATAGCTCCATGGGTATTCATAGAAATACTTCTGTTAGGAACAATGAGGTGCTGAATGCACATAGAAGCATTCTCTCATGTTTTTTTTTTAACAGCCAGAGAAAAACAACCATCAGAAAAAAAAACAAAAACAAAAACAAAGCAACCTCCCCCCAACAAACAAACAAACAAACAAAAAAAACCCCATTAACTGTTGAGTATTTGAATTGGTGTAAAAATGGCCCATATAAGGCGAGTGGATTGCTCAGCACACTGATAATAGGATACAGAGAATTCAACTCAGTCAGTTACTGGTAGAAATCTTATGTAGACAATGGGAATGGATGGGTGAGGAGACTGTTTTCTGCCTTCATGTGAAATGTTTCTCTGAACTTTATGTATGTGTGGATGTGTTTCGAAATAAAACTTGCCAGGTCCAGCTGACGTTTTCTTATCTTGAAATAAGGAGCTTCCTTATTTTGAAATAAGGAAAGTCATTTCAATATAATAAAATCTAGTTATATATTGAAATGACTGGTTATTTCAAAACTGTGGTTTCGAAATAACCCGTCTGGGTCTGTTATACTGATATGCTTGGCATATCAATATAACAACTGATATTCCTCCCAGGGTGCATACCACCAGGCAGCCCCTGCAGGGTGGCTGGAGCCGCAGCGGCTCACCCCACGGCCAGCTCTGGGGGGCTGCAGCCCCTGTGGGGTGGCCAGAGCTGCAGTGGCTCACCCCCGTGGGCAGCTCTCAGCGGGGCAAGTGGCTTGGGCAGCCGTGGCACCCCCCAGGCTCCTGGCAAGCCCCCTTGCCGGCCAGCCGGCTTGTGACCTGCCCCCTCCCTCCTGCCCTGGTTGCTTTTTCCCCTGCCTGGCTCTCCAGGTGAGAGCCAGGCAGGGGGTTGGGTGGCAACATGGCCCTGCCAGGGGGCCCCTCTCCCTGTCTGGACTTGCTATTTCAATTTGTTATTTTTCCTTAATTTGGTTTAAGTTAAATCGAATTAAGGGTTTTATTTCAAATTCGCTTTTTTTGAAATTAACTTATTTTGAAATAAGCATTCAGGTGTGGACATAGCCTGTGTGTAAACATCATCTCCCCCCCCCATGCTCCCATTTGTTGCTATCATGATGCAAATACTCTACACTGCAGAGGTACGTCTACACTGGAGCCTTATGTCGACTTAATCTTCTCAAGTGTAGATACAGGTAGTCCTCACTTAGTGACCGGGTTCCGTTCCTGAAACCCGGTTGATAAACGAATTGGTCACTAAACGAGGAGCAGCCCTTACCGGTATTTCAGGCATAATGTACTTTACTGGTAGTGGGTTTTTCAACCATCGGTAGATAGTTTTAATGTCACCTTTGCATCATTTATAACATTTTTCATATATATTTTAAATGTTTTAAGCTCTAATGTACTGAACTTAGTTTGCATAGTGTACTGTAAATATAGGTAATCTGAGAGAGTTGATGCGAGTTCTCGTACATCGCCATAATACCAACTCATCAGAGAGCCGGTCATAACTCTGAGGGGTCACTAAACGAGTAGGTCACTAAGTGAGGACTAGCTGTATACCTCCAGGAAAGTAACTTCTGAGAGTCTTCTATTACAACTTCCTATTATCACCAACCAGTGGTGAAAAGAAAGACCAAGTGTGAAAGAGCTATTAAGAAGAAAAGCTAAAATGCTGGAACCCTAGGTTTCCTTAAAAAGTTCTTTTTATTATGTCCTAAAAAGAATAGGGCATTTATGGTCTTGATGGCCTTTGAGACCTGGAAGACCTTCCACAGCCTTTGTATGGATTTTCTTTAGCTTTCTAAAGCTGAGTTATGTGAATCATTACCAAAATCCTCTGCAAAAATCTCACATCATCACTACAAAGAATTTCACCCAACATTTCTTTTTTAATCTGTAAAACAACTAGTGGCTTTTTTTTGTACAAAAAGGTGCCAGTACTTTTGTTTCCCCTGCTGACCCCACCACCCCCTCCCCCAGACGGGCAGCAGGGCCAACAAAAATGGCGCCAGTACTCTGTATCCCTGCATACCATTACCAAAAAAAACCCCAAAACCCAAAACAAAACCCCACCCCAACCTGAAAACAACCTCAACTTTCTCCCACAATGAAAAGATTTTGAGACTTGAAAGGAGGAAGCTCTGTAAAATTAGTTTTATTTTTCCCTTTCTTTTTTTTAACCTTTGTGCAACTCTGCATTTCTGGCTAGGACCAAAAGCAAAACTGATACAAATAAGATACCTTGAGAAACTCTGTTCATGTGCTATTTCTGGAATAGCCAGGAAGAGGGAGTACCTGAAATCTCATGAGAAAGTCGAGTCTCATGACTGGGGCCCCCCCAGATGAGTTAGGGGACCTGGGGCAGCTTTGATGTGAGGGGGCCCCCCCTCACTGGTCCATACATAAAACTCATACCACCTCTGCCCACTCCTCCTATCTCAGCTCACCCTGGTCACCTTCCCAGTTACCAAGCCCCCCTTGGTTTACCCAGCCCCAATGTTCCCCAGGACGTATAGCGTCAGAAGCTAAGGCAGAGAGCAGGGCAGTGGGTTGCCTCCTTGGTGGGGGCCTGGGGCAAGTTGCCCCTGTGGCCCCCACCTCTGGGTGGCTCTGCTCATACAGTCTATACCAGTTTTGCAGACTCAGATGTGGATGAGTAAGCAAACAACAGATTATTTTGCTGAACTAAAATCTCTAGACGTTCTTAAGTTCAACCATCTCTTAGTCAAAATGGAATCGTCCTCTCACCTTAAGACCTTTATTTTCCTGCTCACTTCAACTTCTGCTTGGCTCCACTCAGAGTGGAAAAGACCTTGGTTACACCAGACCCCAAGTAATATGTAATTTAATTCAAGTAAGATGTAACACACAACAATTCAAACTCATAAACAGAGCTGTAACTAAGGCTAAAAAGTCGCCTACTCCCCTGGACCTGATCTGGCCCTGGGCCTGATCTGTCCCAGTATGGGGGGACGTGTCTCCCTTGTCCCTGGGCCAGAGTGGCAGGGGACCCAGCGGGAGGGAGAGTGCTTCCCCTGCCGCCAGGGGACCGGGGAGGGAAATGCTTCTCCTGCCGTGGGAGAGGAGCAGCAGGGATAGGGGGTTTCATTTCCCTCCCTGGTCCCCTGCCACATCTCCTGGGCAGCAGGGGAAGCATTTCTCCCCCATCGCCAGCTGCCCCTCGCTGATGGCAGGGAAGCACCCGCTCCCAGTCCCCTGCCGGAAGGGGTGGCAGGGGACCAGGGAGGGAAATGCTTCACCTGCGGCTGGAGAGGACTGGCAGGGGACTGAGAGGGGGTGCTTCCCCTGCCACCAGGGGAGAGCGGCCAGGACATTGGGGCAGGGAGGGAAACACTGCCCCAGCCCCTGCCTGGTCTAAGGCACGTTCCTCGCAGCCAGGCAGGGGCTGGCTGCCTTTTAAAATTCCCTGCCGGGGGCCTTGCCCCATTCGCCCTGCCCTAGTTACAGCTCTGTCACAAACTCAGGATTATGATTTCAGCACCAGCTGAGGTGTCACTTAGCTGTGTGGCAATGGGAGTGACTGCTTGAGCTGCACACAGCTCTCTAGCACAGTCACAAAGGGTATGTTTACACTGCAGTTAGGAGCAGGCTTCCCAGTGTGGGTAGACGGTCACTTCCTAGCTTAGGCCAGCTGTACAAATCACACATGTACAAATCACAGTGTAGCTGGCAGCAGCTTGGGCTAAATGGCTGAGGACAAACTGGCCCAGCTCCCTGAGGTATGTACGTGGGCAGCTATTCTGAGCCACCGCTCATGCTAGCCCTGCTATGCTGCTGTTTTTAGAGCTCTAGCTCCAGCACAGATAGGGTGTGTCTGGCTATTCATGCTGGGAAGCATACACCCAGCTGCACCCAAAGGAGCTTGGAAAATTACCAGCCAAGCCATTTGCTCCTTATAGAAATATTCTCCCGTTTTGCCCCAACGTGGAAATTGTTGTTAGATGTATATTTCTGTAGGTTGTAGCCAAGTCCACTTGTTTCCCTTTTTGCAATCTTCCCTGTCCTTCAATTTGACTCACCAAAGTGTAACTGGCATAGTTCTTAAGGCTTGAAAACTACAGCTGAATGAGAAACACCCTGTGAAATTCAGGCTCTTGCTCCCCACCCCCTCTGAGTAGTAAGACCTGGCTTTGGGTTTGGTAGTTTTGATATTTTATGCAATTTTTCTCAGAGATTGATTTCTGTAACATACCTCTAGCAGCATGTGTTGTTTGTTTAATTGGTGGAAGGAAAAGAGCCTGTATGAATAGAAATGTAACCCCCCCCCAATTTCTCTTCCCCAAAAGCAAAAAACACACCAGCAACATGGATATTTGGTTTATAATTCAGGGCCCATTGCTATACAGATTGATGTGATGATGCATAAACAATTTGCCACTGCTGCAGGGACTGTTTACTCCTGAAGTCATTGATATGCGTAGCATACTAGGGAAACCGAATGCTTCTGGGCGGGTATTGTCAGATTAGTTGCCACATTAGTCCCTAAAGAGACTAATCAGACACAGAGAGCTGAAGTTTTTAAAAGCCTTTCATTTTGTCCTTGCAGTACACTACATGCTTTCACACTGCACTTCAGATTGTGTCAGCACTTCCATTAGAAACCCTTATTTTCAGGAATTTATAAGTCATCCATGTGACACTGCAGAGCAGATTGTAACCTTACAAGGTCTTAGCCCAGGAAATGATCATTTCACCAAATTAAAACCAAAAGTCAGTTTTGGTGGCTTTAAAGAGACTGGAATGAGGGTTTAGTTGCAGATGCTCCTTGTTTGGCTAAGAGCACCTGCATCATTTTCACAGTGAAACCTTGGAAATTGCAGACTAGTATCACTGGGTATTATGAAAATGGCTATGACCAAACAGTTAAGAGGCTTCTTTAGAAAAGTGAGCATCGTTCTAGGCCCACAGTGATATCTCCCTCTAAACACTCTCTTTGCTTGAATTTGTACATTTCCAGAGGCTACAAAGAGGCAGTACCTGAATCCCATCCAGCTAATGTTTGAAGCAGAGAACTACGATATTTATGAACAGGATATATTAAAGCCAAATAGTCACATTAAAGTCTATTTGAGTTGCATGAAGGAAAAGTTGTCTAGCTATTGTCTTTGCTGCAGAACTCATCATGAGCCATAAAACCAACCCATACTGAAGGGGTTACGAAGAGCTTGATCCCCCGCCCATTAACTGCAAAATGCTCATGAATTTCAACAGCAGAAGGCCCTGAAGATAATCTTTAAAACATAAAGCAAGACATCTCCACATCTAATAATGCAAGGAAGCTACATGAAACACAGCTTACAGATCATGCAAAATGTTCAGTTAGTTTTCTTGGTGTGGGACAGTAACCAGAATGTCCCCTCTCTCGCTCCCTGAAATATACCATTAAAACTGCACTGAAATCTGTAGGGAGCTTATGATGAATTTCATTGAATGTGTGCATTTCTGCCATAAATAAATGCCCCCTATTGGCAGCTTTCTGAATCTTTAGGTTGGTACTAGCACCCACCTCTAGAGCAAGTTGAAATTTTCTGTCACTATTCCAGTTTCATTTTTTGATGAAATTAGTAATTAAAAAATTTAAAAGGGACAGAATCATTTTCTGAGCTACCCGCCCTTAATTGCACCCGCCCATCCTTTTTTGGTCAGCGAGGGGAGAAAAGGAAACATTTCTAAAAAAATAAAAGAAAGCAGGATTTTTTTCCCCACCAAACCAAAAAATAATGAAACATTTAAAGAAAATTAAGAAGCATCCATTATTTCTTTCTTTGCAAAACACATGTACCTTTGTAGTACCAGCCCTAGTTGTCACATAAGTTAGTACAATTTGAGATATAAAGAAATCTTTCTGTTTATGTGTCTCCTTACTTGGCAGACATAGTATGCTAATATATAAAATCAATTATGGGAATAAAGGTTAGCAAATTATGTCTAGTCTTGGACACAAAGTAGCCTTATTATTTGAAGGCCCACAAGCAACCAGGATAGGACATTCTGGTCCTCTTGACAGAGGGAGTTGTGGGATGGGGGACGTCTGGCAGTCAGTTGGTGCCGCCCACTTCTGACCCTTCTGAATGGGATGGGAGCATCATCCACCAGGCAGACATTTGAGTTGCTTAGGAAGAAGTCAGCTATGTCTGAACAAAGTTTTGATGTTGAATCTTTATGGGCAATTAAAAATTTCCTTCTGAAGGAAACAGTCTATTGATGTTACTAATAGGGCTAAGCAATTTTTTTTTTAACAAGAAATGCACAACTCTGAACTAAAAGAGTTAAATCTAGGTTTTTCAACTGCTAGCTTGACAGATTCAGATTCAGACTTTATAGCACCAGGCTTAACCTACCAAAAAACTCAGTAGATATTCATGAACATATGACATACGCTCCATACCCAGGCAAAACTAGTCACCACAGCTTGAGATTCAACTGTCAGATGCTTACAGCTACTCCAGAATGATGTGCAGACAATGATTATACACAGCTATTATTTACTGTTGTGCATCACACAACAAAATGCATGAAATCTTACTCATAGAAATTTAGCCAACAGCAAAAGCAATTTCACTAGTTGAATAGCATGTCGCTGTGACAATCATTCAGAAGACCCTCCCCCTAAGCTCTGACAGCTTTTGTCCACACTCCTTTGGTGTCATTTGTGTTGTACGCCTGGAAGATGAATGCTGCAGGTCTTGTGCTGTGCTAGGATAACATTTTCATTTCAGTGCTTGAGCAGAAATCGCTTCCTGGTCTATGTATGCAACACCCAACTTTTACTGGATCCTCCTAAAGGGACATGAGAAGTCTGTGTTGTGTGCATAGTTGTTAATGCCAAAAAACCTGACACCCTGGCTGATACAACAAAACACTTCCTGGCAGGCCTACAAGCTAATCATAAACATGAAAAAATAGTGACGTGTCAGGTTCTTTTTAAATTACAGTGAAACTTTCAGCTAAGAACTAGGCCCCTAGAAATGCATCCCTGTGCCTTCATTGTAATCACTCATGTTAATTATATTATGGCCAAGATTTTTTTCTTGCAAGCTCTATTATTTGTCTTCTCATGTTTTGGATTAAACTGTGCATGTGCCCATGAGAAGTCAGAGTGCAAAATTCAATCAGCACATATCAGGAACAGAGAGCACTGAAACTGATGCTCAGCAATTGATATGGCAGACCATAAGTTACATTAATGATGTACCCAGAAGGGTAGCCTTGTTAGTCTGTTTCAGCAAAACAGACGAAGACTCCTCATTTGTTTTAATGTACTGTCATATTTCAGCTGGTCAAAACATTCACCTGTGCGTTTAGAGGTGATCTCCTCATCTGGAACACTGCATAGTCAATGCTTTTGCTACTGTTAAGCAGTGGATGGTGAGGACAAAAGGCTGCAAATAATCAATTTATTGACATGCTTTGCCAATTGGTCATTCAGTCTGGAAAAGATAATGTCATGGTAAATGTTAAAGGGTCAATGGACCCATAAAAAAAAATAAATTCATGCTGGCATCCTGGACTAATGTAGATCCTTAGCATAATCTCATCCCTTCCCTGACACACCCTGCTGGTGTTAAGGCCATGGAAATGTAAAGGAAACATTGTAAAACAGCTTGAATAATTTTGTTTCTATGAAGAGATCAGAACACTTTTTTATGGTAGTGTTTCCCAACCAGTGTGGCCATGGCACATAGGTGTGATGTCAGGCCTGAGGAGGTGTGTCACAAAATGTTTTGAAAAACTTCTCGGAGCACTGGATTGGCTCATGAATATTCACAAGTTCATTTAGCAACTATACCGTGGTGTGCCTCAAAATAATTAGAAGTAGCAAGGTGTAACACAGCCGAGAAAAGTTTGGGAACCACTGTTTTATGGTGACCCCTCAACTAGTCAATACTAGCTACTATATTTGAGAAGCTTAGTTTCTTAGCTCAGGGTACTAGAGGCCTGGCATGCAGCATTTATCAGTAGAGCTATGGAAATAATTGATTTTTTTTGGTTCACTGGCTGATCTGAAAAAGAATTTAAAAAAGAGCCAAAGGGGTAGCTGTGTTAGTCTAGGTCAGCAAAAAAAGCAAGGAGTCCTGTCCTGTGGCACTTTTAAAGACTAACGGATGTATTTATTGCATAAGCTTTCATGGTAGAAAATCCCACTTTGACGACAGGGAACTTTTAGCTATGAGTTTCCCATCTTCAAAGCAGCTGATGAAGTGGGATTGTCTCCTGATGAAGCTCAGGTAATAAAAAAATTTGTTAGTCTTTAAGACTAGGTCTACACCTAAAACCTTAGTTCGGACTTGCTTAGTCCAAACTAGGTAGTTCGAAGTTAGTTTGAACTAACCAGGTTTTTTTTTAGTTTGAATTAACTTTTTATTTTGAACTAAAAAAGCATGGCTAATTTGAACTAAAAGTGAGTTCAAACAAGCATGTCTACCTTGGGTTAGTTCAAACTAAATATGCAAATAAGTTACTAGTTTCGAACTAACTAGTTTGAACTAAGCTAAATTTTTTTAGTTTGAACCAGGCAAAGACTGATATAGACAGGGTTCAAATTAGTTCAGATTAAGGCTCCTTAATCCGAACTAATTCTCTAGTGTAGACATTGCCTAAAAATGCCACAGGGCTCCTTGCCCCCTTTCTTTTTAAAAAAAAATATGGTTCAGTTTAACCTGAAACCAAAGGTTTTTCAGAATTTTTGGCAAATCAAAAAGTTGGGAAAACATATTTTGTGTTGCCCAAACTGTTTGCTCAAGCTGAAATGAAGTATTTTATTTCCACATCAAGTATTTTTAACCATTTTTAACAATCAAAATGCAGGAAAACAAAGTTGGAAACAAGACTAGAGTCACAAAACCCAGAGGTTGAGTGATCCTTTTCCTCAGTAGCCAAGGCAGTTACCTGGAAGGCGAGAAACTCATGTTCAAAGCCTTACACTAGGCTATGTCTACATTTAGAAGGTTAGTTTGAATTAACTGAATTAGAACTAATTACTTCAAATTAATCATTATTAGTTTGAATTAAGATAATTTGAATTAACACAGCCACACCAGAAACCTTAATTCGAACTAGCGTGGCCATGCACTGGACTTGCTAGATCGAATCAGGTAGGGGGCTCTATTGCATAGGGAAAAATCTAGCTGTGGTTTAGTTGAACTAACAGTTTGAATTGGTTAATTCGAACTTAAGGGAACTTTTATAGATTCAAACTAGGTGTTCCTTATTTTGAACTAAGGGAACTCCTTAGTTCGAACTCATGAAAGCTAGTGTGGATGTACACTAATTTAGTTTGAATTAAGCCTCCTTAATTCAAACTAAATTGTCAGTGTAGACATACCATAGAGCACTAATGGCTCCTGCTCCTTGGCTATGTCTCCATACAAGCAGTAAAATCAATTTAACTTAAAGCAATCTAATTGAATTGCTATAAAAATCATTAAATCGCTTTCAGTTAAATTGATTTAAAAGGTCTACACCAAAAAAACAAAACAAAACAAAACAAAACCAGTCTTATCGTTCACTCTATCTTTTGTTGTTTCAATATGACGAAGTGCGTCATATTGAAACAACAGAACATTGTGTGGAACTCATTTTTTTTAAAGCGAAACAACCAGCATAGTTTCACTTTAAAATCTATGTATGGACATACCCCTTGTTTCCCCTCAGTTTTGGGATCTAGACTAGCATTTCTTGATCAAACCAATTAGCTGAAATTGACATGAATTAGTAAAATGTTTCAGTTGACCCAATGCTGCATATTTCCCACATGCTTTATTTATTAACAATTTGATTTAATGCCATTTGGTAGTGCTGCTCCACAGTGTCTCTAGCGCTGGGGAGGATGTGCCCACAATGGGTGACATCAGGCCTGTGGCAACAGTTTGAGTCTTATTGGTGAAACTGTTAAAAAAGGCAAATAGCCCTATAACAGAGAGGATCAGGAGGAACATAGGAAGAAAATGACATAGATCAGTAGAAGGGGCTGTGATTACATAAGGCCTTAAAAGCAAGGACAAGTAACATACAACCATTGTGGTAAGGGACAGGAAACCTTTACGAAAAACTCTCATTGCCAATAACCATTCATGACATGCTATACACTTTGAGGGTGTGAGAGTGTAGCATTCATATTCACCCTTATAGTGCAACCGTGTTTGGTTTAATGCAAAGTGTATCAGGTAAGGTTTTTTTTTTACAATGCTCATGACATACTGGACATTCCTGTTACAGTAGTCTGTTTCCTGCAATGTCATACATACTTAGGTGTGAAACTCTGCTATGTATTCCTAAATGTGTTTATCATGTGGCTTGACCTGATCTAGGCAAACATAAAACAGTGAGGATTTATGCCTTGCAGAGACATGTATACAGGAACAATGGCTGGCCTGAGCACCTTGTAAGGTGACACTCATTGACGCAAATGGAGGAAATCAGCCCCATTGCGGGACATGAAGATCATCTGATCCCTGGGGTGGAGGGGAGTGACAAGGAAGCGTGTTAAAGGCAGAGGCATTTTTTTGTCACTGGGGCACACCCTTGGCATCCATCTACAGAGCAACAGCAAACAGAATTCCCATAATAGGTGGGTGTGGAGACTGCTTGAAGGCACCAGCTAGCCTACGTGGTAAGATAACACCAAAGGTTACTGAACTGACGTGTTAAGTTTAGTTTTTAGAATGCGCTTTGCCTTTTAATGAATAGTAATCAAACCATGATTCACAGTGTTCTGGCTTGCAATCACTTAAAACCATGCTATAATTAATACATTTATTTGGTTGTTTTATCTCAAGTAGAGCATATGGGTTGAGTGTGTAGAGATATCACTTAGAGTGACAGAGCTGGTGCATACCAATTTCTTTGGTAAGTAGACAGACTAATGTAATGAGATTGCACGGTGCAGTGCACAGCACTGAACCCTGAAAGGCAGCAGTTCCAGGGGTTGCATCCAGGATTGGGGGTGTTTGCCGCAATCCCATGAGTGGCTGGCCCGAAGTGCTCCTTTACTAGGTCAGGGACTGATTACTTACAGAAGGCTGGGTGTGGGTCAGCTCAGGAGTGGGTTGTTCACACAGCAAAGCAGAATATGTCAGAGTCCAGGAGGCCAGATTTGGATGACACAGATACACGCAGTCCAGACGGTGTGTGTGTTTTGGGGGGGGGGGTCACACTATTGTTTAAAATTAAGTTTCAAACGTTCATCTTGTGTTAGAACTCTACTGATGTCACTGAAATGACAGACACAATGAAGCAAAGGAAGGGCTGATGTGGGTCAGAGCTGAGGAGACAGGAAAATACATGTTGATGACCATAAAGAGGACAATGGGCGGAGAAAAGAGAAAGAAATGGTTGAAGCAACAGGAAAGAGGGTAAGGCCAGCAACACTGGGATTAACCACAGAAATGGGACTTTGGAAATGGAGTTGTGTTTTCGCACACAGGAAGAAAAAAATATACAAAGATAGACCAATATATACATCTAGGAAGCCAATTACTTGGTTTGCATGCACAGCTAGATATTGTCAGCCAAAGCTAAATGAATCTAAATGTATGCTCCTGTGTCAACTGTGGGGATGCACGTTAGTGATTAATACAATGTTTGAATCTGTCAGTACTGTGGTGTGTCTGTCCTGTAACTGGGAATGGTTATTTCCATGTCAGAGTCCGACTGAGTAGCAAATAGAGGACAGTCATCTATGTCTAAAGCTTATGTGCAAAGGTTATTAAAACAACATGCCGGAAAGAGTAGCTTCGGTAGATTTTCTGTACACAAATCTGGGGACCCAGGCTTCCAGACTGGAAAATGAGTGGGTGCGTACCCAGGCCACAGTGGGCCTTTGACTCAAACCCATACCTATATGAGGTTGCAGGTAAGCGTGGTTTCCAGTCAGAGCCACTGCATTTGGCTGGTGGTGGATTTGGGGCTTAAATCTGAGGCTGAGCTGGGTTTTATTATGCAGTGTGGACATGCCTGTAATGATTTTGTGAAGAGCACCCAACCCACTTACAAATTGGAAGACAGTGCAAGGGAGCCACACTGAGGCGGTGTTCAGACAAGTTTTATTTCGAAACAACAGCTGTTGTTTCGAAATAAAATTTCTTATGTCCAGACAATGTTCCATTATTTCAAAACAATGGGACCCCGTTGTTTTGAAATAATGGCCATTGTTTCGAAACAGTAATACCTCGCATGAAATTGAAATAGCCATTGTTTCGCAACAGTTGTTTCGAAACAATGCCGTTCGTACGTGTTATTTTGAAATAACCATTATTTTGAAACAACACTTGCCCTTTTCCTTCCCAGGGTGCCTTCCTTTTAGCCTTTATTGGGAGGGGACATGGCCCAGGGAGGGGGCCTTGTTGCCACACCTCCCATGGTGCCCCTCTCCTAAAGCGAAATAGTAAGTCTTGTCTTTGGACATGCTATTTTGCTTTGAGCTTTTCCCTTAATTCGAATGAACTTATTTCAAAATAAGGACTTTCTTTTGAAATAACTCATTTTGAAATAACAGTTTGCGTATGAACATAGCCTGAGAGGCTCACAGGGGATCTGATTGGGGAGGGATTTGAAAACAGTGCTAGAAATGGCAGTGGGTATAGACGGGTCCGGGTTTGAGTGCGTTAGAATCTCAAAATTTCACTGAGACACGTAATGGCAGAGGCCTAACACTGAGTGGGTGCTGTCACAGAGGGGACCCAGGTGCAGCTAGTCCTGTAACCATGACAACTCCTAACTGAAAATCAGCCTTGTCTTGGGATAATCTGTCATACACAGTGAATTGCAAAAGCTGTCTATTCCTTCCCCGTGCTCTTTATCTGTTTGATTTTAAATGCCTTTATTGCCCTCCTCTAGTTATAATTGCTAAGAAATAACAGTATAGGCTATTTAGATCTTTCCATTAGTGAAAAGCCAAAAATACTGTGTTCTATTTACAGAAAATTTAATGAACATCAAAAGACAAAATAGATGATCATTATCAGTAGTTATAAGTTTTTGGATTGACAGAGCTATAGAGTTTTATTAGTTAAATTCTGGAAAAAGAAGTAGTAGGTGAAAGGAAGAGGAATAACATGTATTCTATTTAATGAAGAATGATGAAGATAATTCTAATCTTTCCATTACAGTCATCAGCAAAAGTTTTCTAATCAAAAGATTACATTTATGCATAAACTTTCATACTTAAACCCAAAGAATGCTTGCTGTATAGTTTCTTAAGATACACATTAGAACTAGTCAGAAAAGTCCAACTTGAACAAAACTGTGACAATATTTGCCTGAAAAATGTCACCTAAAAATCCTGTTTATATCTAAAGTAATTTTCATCTAGTTGATGATCTTTATAGCTGTCCTTTTACTTGCCACTGTAATGCGCATTGCAAATACACCTGTGGTGGAATACAAAGATGTTTGATAATATAAAGGATGACGACTCTTTGCAACCAGTTGTTCCATACTCAGCAGTAAAACTCAACTATAGCCTAACATCCTGATCTCATCTGGAGCACCTGGCTATCAAGCTTAGTACTTCTACTCTAGTTAAAAGTCACCTGTGATTTTTTAGGCCTTTGGGTATAATTTTCAAAAGTAACTAATGGACAGATTTTTTAAAAGGTGTTCTGGAGCCTAGAGATCCAGATAAATACTTACTAGCATTTTTCAAGAGTGACTAGGTGACAAGTTCACAGGGCATATTGGTCACAATAACTTTCATTTTCTCTCTCAGCAAAAAGATGCCACCACAATGCTTTTGGGTGGAAAAAGTATGGTCTTTGCTCAGCCATCATGCACCTTCCATTATTGTTGTACACATTTTCTGCAGTTTTGGCTCTCCCATCTAAATGCCCTGGTTAACATTGTCTCATAATAGTAAAAAAGGATTGTATTGTATACACATACTTGCCAGTTCTTAAATACAGAGCAACTATTTTCCTGCTAGAGTTCACAGTTTTTTTTATCATTTGGGGGCAAAATAGCCCAGAAGTTTCTTTTTGTTGTTGTTTTAAGAATTAACAAGGCCTTAACTAGAACAATAGAAACTGCTTTTATAGGAAAGTGATCATTATCATTAACTAGGGGAAAAAGATGACACACGCCTAATAACTAGGGCTTGCCATTTCTGGGTGTTAGGCATGAAGTAAAATAAAATGAGAAGAAACTCATTCTGCAATGAAAATATAGTATTTGACTTCGAAAGCTAACTTCAGGTATGTTATATCTAGCTATATCCATATAAGCACATTTAATTATCCTTTAACTTACTTAGTTTTCTTTTATTGTTAGATGCAATCCAAGATCATCAGAGGAAGAATTTAGACGAGAGTACTCTCAAACATCAATTTCCAGCTCACACTGGAATCTAGCCTTACTGCTAGCCATTGTACGATCCAGCCTTTAGCATCAGATCACACACACCTATCTTAAGAGCTGCTGCTAAAGAGGGCATATTCATCTAATAATTAGAGAAAAGAAATGGCCATCAGAAAACTTGGAGTAAAATTTTCCAGAGTGTGACCTATTCTAGCACCCACAATCCAATGTTCAGATGTGATTCTGACACATAAAAATCTCAGTCTTACCAACTTGCAGTAGGATTTACTCTTCCAACTCACTCAAAGCCTTTGAAAATTTTAACCACAGGCTGTATTACACACTGTACTGCTCACTGATTGAGAGAAGTTTCAGTAACCTTTTTCATGTTTCAGTTTTCCTTTCCACATTTGTCAAATGGAGATTATATGCACTAACCTTTGTAAAGTGCACTGACATCCTTGCAAAAAAAACCGCCAAGTATATTTATTTATGCATATATACTGAGATAAGACCACAACATGGGAGAGTAAAGGCAGATGGAGTCTGGTGCCAGATTGGATCAACTTGGTTAGCAGTGTAGCCTGAGGATCCCAAAGGAGCCAGGGGTGTGAGATGGGAATAAAGCACAGCAGTCTATAATTTAGATGTTTCAGGGAGTGAGGTGCAGATTTTCTGCTTTCATCTAAAATATCTGGTGCGGTCTGGCAACAAAATAAAGTTAATATAAAATAGAATGACATTGATTTGAAAAAGTGTGTGTGTATTAATATAGATATGGTTACTTAGTGCAGCACGCAAAATTCACTGCTTTTGTCCTACCATCAATACAAAAGGAGTTAGTCTAGTCCAACTCATGAACTGATCTAGTGATTATTGACTAAATTCTTAGGCCCCAGTGGTTCAGGCTCATAAACAGCTACAGCATCAGGAGAATATTACCAACTTTATTAGAATGAGAGGCCCTAGGAGCACATGAGCAACAACTTCAGCTTATCACAAGTCCCTTTATTAACCAATCCAAAGGACCAACCCCAGTGATGATGAAATAATAGGGGCAGATAAACATTTTGTGCTATTTCTCTACGGCTGTGACTGTCATCGCTCATGTCTCCTGCTGTGGAATCCAGGGTGTCAGTCATTGTTTGCCTCTGTCTCCTACATCTCCTCAGCCGTGCTCATCACCCTGGCATCGCCGAAGGGAAGCAGGCTGGAATATTACTTATAAGGAGTTACACGGACACTCATTGGGTCCCTACATATTTATGAAGGTTTCAAGCCCATTTCCTTATTTGTGCTTCCATACCCCACACTTCTGCAGTGCTCTATTTTTCACAGGCTAGCTTGTTAGTTCTCCATATACTGATTAACATTTATGTAACTCAGTCACCATAACAACTGGTGCTTAGCACATTACTGATACTCTGTGTCTGCAAATATCCCCAAATACTCTAATTGGCAAATTGCAGTGTATATTTCCTAAACATCAGCAGTTTAACTAATTTGATGCACCATTCTGCCTTACGACAGCTTGTGATAGAAGTTTACGTGTATCTTGTGGCAGTTTATGATCCAAAGTCACTTAGTTGCTTATTTCAGAGGGGTAGCTGTGTTAGTCTGTGTACAGCAAAACAACGACAGTCCTGTGGCACATTAATTTCTTTGGGCATAAGCTTTCATGCATTCTGACCCATTTTGTCAGATGCATGAAGTGGAACCAACCCCCCCAGGTTGAAGACGACGCATTACAATGACTTGCATCTTGCAAGTTCCAAAGGGGCAGCTGTGTTAGTCTAGTAAAGCAAAAAAAGCAAGGAGTCTTGTCGCACTTAACAACTAACTGATTTATTTGGGTAGTGCACAATTTACATTACAGTTTGCTTTACAATTTATGTTACAATGGGGAGGGCAAGTTGCTTATGTCAAGTCTTTCTTTAGGCCTGTGATCTTGTTTGGCTCAGCTAAATACCTTACAGGCCTCAGGCTGGTGTTACAACATTCATTATTTTATGTTTCACCTCTGTTTCCTAAATACATCTGCTAGATTTTATCCTTGGCTAGATTTGATGAGTTGGTTCCAGGCTTTTCTGTTCTTACTCTCTAGGTGCTGCCAGGAAAATAACACCTTCCTTGGCTAGTTCAAGGAAAAATTGCAGCCAAAACTAAGATGAGATTTTTAAAGAAGGATTGAAGTAATATATTTTAAAAAAATCTAGATAGATGAACGCACATATTTTTTCAATAGGGAGGCACTGGAGCTGTCCATAGTAATCCACTACTGGGGAAAAAAGACTGTTGGTGTCATAGGGCTGAGCCGCATGTGCATTGCCATCCATGGGCTATTCAAATATTTAAAGTTATGCATGTGCTTAAGTGCTTTGCTGGCTTGGGGTGGAGTGGGGTGGTGGGGAAGGGCTTCACTACTGAATAGCATATTTACTTCTGTGCATCATCTCACTGATGTAGATGCTCCTTCTGGCTGTGTTTGCAGAATCAGCGCCGTACTCAACTACTAATCATGTCTGCCTCCATTTTAGTGTGCTGTCAAATGGAAGAATGCAAGCCATGCAATTATCACTGTGGTTTATAGCAAGAACTGAAGCCTTGGAGATAATAGGTCAGAGAGCCATCTTATGAGAATCTAACATTTTTTAAAACTATTTTTAGCCTTTTTTTAAAAATGAACCTCATAACTATGAGTTTAAGCCTGATTGCAAATAGAATGGAATGAAACATTGCCTTCAGTGCTATGAATTTTAATTTCTCCCTTGGGAAAAAAGAATCCATTTCTCATAACTTTTTTTCCCATGGTCTTGCTTTTTTCATCAGTGTTATGCCAAAGCTCTATTTGTCTTGTTTGCTTGTCTTGAAAATGCAGCAGAAAAACTAACCAGAACAGTTTTGTCTAGTTGGTTGCGGTGTACTATATATCATTAATTTTTATTAAAAGGGCCTGGTCCTCAGGTGCCTCTTAGGTGGTGTACAATACCATAGGATCAGGCATTTATTTATTTTTAAAACCTAAAATATGCATTTTAGTGTAATGAAATAGAAATGCTTTAGGGTCAGTTATGGCCTCCATTAAAACTCACATAACCCACTAGTGAACATATGTCTCCCCCCCCCCATTGCTGAGCCAAAGAAGATGTAATTCTGTTTCAGACTCTTGCTACAGAGCATGGCTATTCAACTCAAGCGAACACTTTCAGCTTTGAAGGTTTCTGAGTCAGTCTTTGGTGGTGGCCAAGGTAGTGGCCATTTACACGCATAAAAAAGTAGTAGTGTTGAAGCAGCATGATTCAGTGACTGACACACTGGACTGGTGCTCAGGTAACCTGTTTTATTCCTGGTTCTGCCACCGGCTTACCGGAGGACTTTGGAAAAGTCTGTTTGCCTCCCTTTCCTTGTCAGTAAAATGGGAAATAATATCACTTCATTTTGAAGTGCTTGTGATCCATAGACAACTACTGTATAATAGGTAGGTATTTAATTATTATTGTGGTAGTGATGGTGATTGTTAATACATCAGGGTTCAGTTTCTGGCTCTGCCATATACGGCCTGTGTGACTTGGGCATGTCACTCATGGTTGGATTTCAAATCTGCCATACTCTAGAGTGAGCACTTTTGAAAATCTGGCCTCAGTGGGAGTGTTGAGCATTAGAAAATCTGCTGCTGCATTTTTTTTTGTGCTGTGCTTCCCCATCTCTAAAATGGGAATGAAAATAATCCCATTTCAAGTCACTGATGTTTATGAGGTATCCAGACCGCTGATGATGGGGCCCATTTAATTAGGTATGCAGCCTAGTGGATGTACACCAGTGGTTCCCAGCCTTTTTTGGCTCAAGAGCCACAGATATAATTTTTACAACCCTGCAGGGCCACTGGTCAGTAGGCCCTCCCATCCCTGCAGCCAGATGGAAGGAGTTCAGTAAGAAGGCTGCCTCTTCACTGATCTCCTGTCTCCCTGGCTGCAGCAGGGAAACCACACATGGCCTGTAGTCTTGTTTGCTCCACATTAGGTAGTGGTGTCCTTCTGCAGACATGGGGATGGAAAATCAGTGCTCCCCTCCCTCTGGCTCCAGCAGGCACCCCAGTGCCTTTGAATATAGGTGGAGTTCTTCGATGTGTACCCTGCTCCAGATGGGAAGGGAGTGCTGATCTCCCATCCTCTTGGCTGCAGCAAAGAGTGTGCTGGAGAAGGGGGCAGCAAATGGAGACAATCAGCTCAAAGGTCAACTGCTGCTTACCTGCCAGCCCCAGAACATACTTATCATATAGGCCTAGGGCTGCCGTCAAGTCATCAGACTCTCCAGCTTGGGTATGCAAAGAAGAGCCACAGTTTAAAAACAAAAAAGACCTAGGGGAATTATTTACATGACTTTGATTTCTGCACAAGTCTAGCCCAAAAAGGGTACAGCTGTCACTCCATTTGCCAACATCAGCAAGTCATTATGTAAAGAAACCATTGTACTTTTGACTTTGTCTCTTGCTGTGTCACCAAGACACCAATAGATGGACCACTTGGACTGTGCAAGGTAATAACATTGATACAGAGCTGAAAATTCTCCCCCTCCTCCTTCTGCTAAGCTTGTTATTTTCCCTAATAATAGAGCGAGACTAGAGAGATCAAAAATTAGCAGCAGAAAAATTGGCTCCTCTTTGTTGAGTAGATGGTTTAATTTATTCCTGAGCACAATGTACCTGAATGATGATAAGAAACAACTTTGATATCATGCTCAAAAAAGGGGTTACATAAACGAATATTCTCTGGTTCCTGTAGCTGTCTCTATCTAACTGGCTTTCATTTAATCACAATAAAGTTAACAATAGGACAAAATAGTGGCTAGCTGGACTCGGACAAAGAATTCTCAAAAAAGTAAAAACAAATAGTTGTTGAAACTAATTATTTTCTATTTAATTTGCCTTTGTGCTTCTTGAGAGTGAGATCCCTAAGAAATTGGTGTGACACCACTGAAGACACTGGATTTACACCTGCTGAGGATCTGGCCCTTGAAAAATTCAAATCATGCTTAAGAGTGAGCAACACTGCACACTCATGGCTAGCTTTCCCATGGTGTTTCGTGGTTACCAATGACACTGGGATGGAGTTCGGTGTGCTTTGTGAAACCAGGACACTCAGTCTCACAGATCATGTATGTTGTCCCCACTCTCTACCTTATCTGGGTGGTCAAAACCAAAATCACAGTAGGATCACCATAGTTCTGCTGTGTGTGGGGTAGCCTTCATGGGGACAGCAAAGGTACACACTTGTGTGCATTGCATCAGTGTACCACGTTGGATCTCTCCACAACAACGTAGGCAGAGCAGAATCATAGCCAGGGATCTCTGCTCTCATGGTTGTAGTAGCAGCAATGAAGTAGATTTGCAGCTGTTCCTCTGCCAAATTCCACTGCTTGGAGTCACAATTCCCGACATTTTCCCTATGACTGAGATTATGGCATCACAGCTGTTGGAATGTGAATGGCACCATACTGTGAATCAATCAGAGAAATGGTGTATTACTGCTACAAGACAACTTGAAATCTTGGGAGATGGTTAACAGGAAAGAGCCATCTCTTCTTTTCACACACAGATACTTTGTCAGCCTGCAACAGTTGGAGATAGATGACTAGAAAATGGGATGACAACAGAATTGTACTTAGATAAAATACTACATTTGGTAAAGTTTGCCAGAGTGCAGCTGGGAGTCTCTGTCAACTATACAGGAGAATTATGCTTGACAATATTGAACAAGGTTGCTTCAGTGTTTACATGCTGTTTTACAATAGAACTGGTGCACTAAAATGTGATTAATACTCAAGTCTTCAAAGGCAGTTGATCAAAATGTACTGGACAGTTTTATTTAGCATCACAATGAGACCTTATATCTATATCTATATCTATATCTATATCTATATCTATATATATATATAAGAAGAAAGGATGCGGTTAGATTTTTCAGTTTGTTTCCAAACTTCCATTTGGATTGTTTTAAAACAATGAAATAATCCAGCTGCACATGAAGACCACGCCACTCATAACAAAGAATTTCTCAAATAGAAAGGCAGGAGCCAGGAGATTTCATAAACAGTATTATCTCCAACTAAAACTGTTAATGCAAATTTTTATCATTTCATGTCTGAATATATTTCAACAGAGGAGCCTGGAGGGAAGAGCAGGGAACAGAGTTTAAATGCAAAAGCCCTGCAAAAAGCAGTACAGGTAATTTGCTTCTCCTGTTCTCCCTTAAGAAAGGGTTGCTTACATGAAGAAATGAAATGTTCTTCTGCATCTGCACTGCGGTGTGTCCAGGGATCTTAGCTGAAAAGAAAAAGAGATTGCTGTTTTGTTTGGCAAAGCTAAAGAGGTCATTAAACACAGGGGGTTTCGTGCTGCATTTTAAATGGGCGGGAGGTCTTGGAGGAATATATATATGCTGAAACACTTGCTTGGGAAGCTGACTGGACTTTTATTGCAGTGAGATGGAAAGAGTCACTTACAGTAACTTCTATAAAGGCATTCGAATCTTCCCTGGACAGAGCACTCGTCTGTACAAAGTTTATCTTGCCATAATCACCCTTCAGAATTGGCTTTTCAAACGGTATGTCTACACAGCAATTAAACGTCTGCGACTGGCCTGGGTCAGTTAACTTGGGCTCACAGGGCTTGGGCTGTTGGGCAGTAAAATTGCTGTGTAGTCATTCAGGGGACCCCCCCATGAGGGAGAGGGTCCCAGAGCCCAGGCTCCTGGCTGAGCCCCAAATTCTACATAAACATTTTTTATAGGGCCATAGATTTGAAGGTCAGAAGGGGCTAGTCTGACCTCCTGCATAATGCAGGCCACAGAACCTCACGCCCCCTACTTAATCTCTATCCTACAAATGAGTTATTTAAGTTCTCAAATCATGGTTTAAAGACTTTAAGTCACAGAGAATCCACCAGAAAGTGAGCCATGCCCCATGCTACAGGGGAACGCGAACCCCACTCCCCTCTACTTCTCTTCCCTCCCCACCAAAGCCTTTGCTAATCTGCCCTGAGGAAAAAGTCCTTCCCAACCTCAATATGATGATCAGTTAAACCATGAGCATGTGGAACAGACATCAGTCAAGCACCCAAAAAAGTATGCTCCATAATACCTCATCATCCACCTCTTCTAATGCCCCATCTCAGGCCATTGATAGACCCGCCATCAGTAGCCAAAGATCAGTCAATTGCCACACTCTCCATAAATTTATCACACTCAGATTTGAAGCCAAGTAGCTTTTTGTCTCCACAGTTTCCCGTGGAAGGCTATTCCAGAACTTCACTCTTCTGACAATTAGAAACCTGTAGCTAACTTCAAGAATAATCTTCCTTTTGCCCCATTACTAAGCCTTCCAAGCCCAAGTCAGCTGAGCCAGGCCAGCCTTGGACATACAGCAGGTCTTTATTCGTACGTAGATGAAGCCTTAGTATCCCATCAGTGTTCCTAGTAAAGGAGAAAAGCACTTCTAGTCATGCCAAAAGGTTCAATTGTCTTCCTCCTACCCCTCAATCCATGCTTCTTATTCCTGTGTTTACAGTGTAATATAAAGGCTGTTGTAGTCAATGAAAAGATTGCAGCTGCCTTAAACAGCATTGGAGCTGATACAAATGTCTCACAATGGTATTGCTGGTCTACCAGGCAGCAGCCATAGTGAATAGCTCATACAAGGGTCCACTATGAAACTACCCCTCCCCCCCATTTCAAATTTCCCCTCCAACAAAACAAGAACAAGTAAAGGGTCTTGCAAGTAGGATGGAAGAAGCCCATGCCAGTGGCATCGCTGGCCAGGGGAGGGACCTGGAGCACGGGCCGAGGCCCTGCCCCTGGCCCGCAGGCCCCGACGCCTGGCCAGGGCCAGGGCCAGGGCCAGAAGCTGCCGGATGGCCGCGGGCAGCTGGGCCCCACATCCCCAGCCGGGGCGGGGCCTGAAGCGGCCTCAGGAGGCCAGGCTCTGCATCCCTGGATGGGGACAGGGCCAGAAGTGGCTGTGGGTGGCGGGGTCCTGCATCCCCGGCCAGGGATGGGGGTCCCGTCGGTGCATGCTGCCAGGCCCCGGATTGCCTGCCGCAGCCGTGGGCGGCTGGGCCCCAGGTCCCCTGCCGGGGACAGAGCTGGATGCGGCCGCAGGAGGCCTGGCCCTGCATCCTTGGCCGGGGAGAGAACCACCACGGCTGCCGGCGTCTGGGCCCTGGATCTCTGGCCCAATTGGTCTGGAGATCCGGGGCACCAGCGTTGGGGTTCAGGGCACGTGCCCCGGGTGCCCGGGGTCAGGAACGCCTCTGGCCCATGCACTACTACAGACTAGGGACTGACTGGTTATGCAGCAGTTCTGAAGAAAAGGGACCTAGGCGTTGCAGTGGACAAGAAGCTGGATATGAGTCAAGAGTGTGCCCTTATAGCCAAAAAAGTCTAATGGCATATTGGGCTGCAGAAGTAGGAACATTGCCAGCAGATCAAGAAATTTGATTATTCCGCTCTATTTGGCATTGATGAGGCCACAGTTTGAGTACTGTGTACAGATTTGGGTCCCCATTATAGGAAAGATGTGAACAAATTTGAGAGAGTCCAGCGGCGGGTAACAAAAAGGATTAGAAAGGAGTCTTGTGGTACTTAAAGACTAACAGATTTATTTATCACATGAGCTTTTGTGGGAGAAAAATCCCACTTCATCAGATGCTTTGAAGAGGAGGAATTTACAGAATGGGATGAAAATAAATGCAGGGGAGTGTAAGACATGGGATCAGGTCATACTGCAACAGCAAATCAGAGCATTTGTAAGGATTCAGACTTAAGAAACAGCACATAGGGGAGGGTGAAATCAAATTACCTGTTATAATGTGAAAAGAAGCCATAGTCACGATTAAGTCCTGCTTTCACACAATCTAATTTGCATATTAGCTGGATTTTGGCTGTTTCTCTTTGAAGTCTTGATGGCCTATTGATTTTCTTGAGGACTATTGTTTACAGATCATTAATGGAGCTATCTTTGAGATACCATGGATTTTCTGAGGCAAATCCAATCCATCGGTGAGCTTCCTGAAAACACCATCTTGGCCACTATGGATGTAGAAGCTCTTGACACCAACTCCCCACATGTGGATGGATTACAAGCTATTAGAAGAACCATCCCAGATGATGCCACAGCACCCCTCAAGGCTGAACTTTGTGACTTTGTGCTCACCCACAACCATTTCAGATTTGAGGATAATTTATACTGCCAAATCAGTGGCACTGTTATGGGTACTTGCATGGCCCCACAATATGCCAACATTTTTATGGATGACTTAGAACAACATTTCCTCAAGCCTCATCCCAAAGCACCTCTCCTCTACTTACGCTACACTGATGACATCTTAATTATTTGGACCCATGACAGGGGTGTGCTTGAAGATTTCCACAGAGATATCAACGATTTCCACTCCACAATCAAATTGAGCCTGGAACACTCCACACAGGAGATCCACTTTCTGGATGCTACAATACAAATTAGAGATGGACACATCAACACCACTCTATACTAAAAACCTACTTATCAGTATAGTTATCTACATTCCCTCGAACTTCCATCCTAAATATACCACACGATGCAGTGTCTACAGCCAAGCCCTATGATATAACTGCATTTGCTCTGATCCCGCAGAGACAGACATTTTCAGGATCTCTATCAAGCTTTCTTAAAACTACAGTACCCATCTGGAGAAGTAAAAAAAGACAGATTGAGAGTGCCAGATGGGTACCCCACAGTCAACTACTACAGGAAAGGCCCAAAAAAGAAAACAATAGGAGGCCACTGGTCACCACATACAACCCTCAAGTCAGACCTCTACAACAGGTCATTAAGGATCTACAGCCTATTTTAAAAGATGACCCCTCACTGTCTCTAGCCTTGGGAGACAGACCTCTCCTTGCTTACAGACAACTCTCGAACTTTAGACAGATACTCACCAGCAACTATGGACCTAACAACAGAAACATTAAAGCAGTTACATATCCTTGCAACAAACCATGCTGCCAATGTTGTCCACATATCTGCACAAAAGACACTAGCAGAGGACCTCATCAAGCCAGCTACTCCATCAAAGGGTCCTTCACCTGTTCATCCACTAATGTGATTTATGCCATCATGTGCTGGAAATGCCCCTGCACCCTCACATTGGACAAACAGGACAGTCTCTATGCAGAAGACTAAATGGGCACAAAACTGACATCAGAAATCACAACACACACAAAAAGACCCCCAAACCAGTTGCTGAGCACTTCCATCTTCCTAATCATGCCATTAATGATTTATTAATGATGGTCCTCAAGAAAAATCAATGGGAGATCAAGACTTCAAAGAGAAACAGCCAAAATCCAGCTAATATGCAAATTAGATTGTGTGAAAGCAGGACTTAATCGTGACTATGGCTTCTTTTCACATTATAACAGGTAATTTGATTTCACCCTCCCCTATGTGCTGTTTCTTAAGTCTGAATCCTTACAAATGCTCTGATTTGCTGTTGCAGTATGACCTGATCCCATGTCTTACACTCCCCTGCATTTATATTCATCCCATTCTGTAAATTCCTCCTCTTCAAAGCATCTGATGAAGTGGGATTTTCTCCCACAAAAGCTCTTCGATAAATAAATCTTTTAGTCTTTAAGTGCCACAAGACGCCTTGCTTTTTTTGCTTTACTAGACTAACACGGATGCCCCTTTGGAAAAAGGATTAGAGGGCCAGAGCACATGACTTTTGTGGAGAGGTTGCGGGAACTAAGCTTACTTAGTCGGCAAAAAGAAGAGTGAGGGGGGAGTTTGCTAGTGGCCTTCCCTACCTGAAAGGGAAGTCCAGGGTGGATGGCGTCAGGTTGGTCTAAGTGGTGACAGACGACAGAACAGGGACCAGTGATCGCCATTTCCCATAGGGAAGTTTAGGTTGTGTATTAGGAGAAGCTTTTTCACTATGAGGGTGATGAAGTACTGGAATGGGTAACCAAGAAAGGCAGTGGAATCTCCATCCCAGAAGTTTTTAAGACCTGGCTTGATAAAGGCTTGGCTAGGAGAATTTAGTTGTGGTTGTCCCTGCTTTGAGCAGTGGGCTGGACTAGACGATCTCCTGAAGTCCCTTTCAACCCTATTCTTTTATGACTCTATGATTCTAAAATTCTCACCCAAAGATTGTGCTAAGCATACTTCTAGGAGATACTGGGCTCTAAATAACTAAACAAGAATACTACCAGCGCACTATATTTATATAATTTTTTCTCTGGAGGGGTGACCAATAGGAAAATAAACATAATGCTGCAGAATAAAACAGTTTCTAAGTTATTCAATGTTTTTTCCCCCACCAATTGGGGTTTTTAAAAAAATGAAGAAACAACAATTTTTCAGTGACAAAATATGTTTCACACTTTACGTGACACTGGCCTTCAAGGAATAACCAGTGCTTTTTATTTGCTTCCCTTAGGTGCTAGCTGTTGTCATACATCTGAGCTGATATGGGTTTTAAAAGCTCTCTGTGCAAGTCCCTATTCTTAACACCTAGTTTCCTATGTTTCCCCTCACCCCAAACTATCTTGCAACACTCACGCCTACACACACATGTCAGTATTTGATTGTGCTCTCACCAATATCAGAATGAAGATAAATAAATAGTAAATGTGGATTAGAGGTCAATTAAAACAAGCACAAGATATTCTAAAAGGTAGAGTCATGCTGTAACATCAGTTTTTAAATCAAATATTGCCTTAACTCTACCAATGTGCTTTGTGAACCAACGTGCTTCTGTAAACTGAGATATGATGCCAAAAATGTAATTACAGTGAATTGCAGTAAGGAACTATAGTGCAGATGGTATTTACCTAAAAGAAAGTAAACTCCCACTTTTGTCTTCACTATGACTAAAATTAATGAAACACTAGGCAGAATGCTTTTCAGTGCTGTAAAAAAAAATAGAATTAATGACAACATCTGGACTATACAATTTATTATTTAATTTATATATTTAGGTTTTAGACTTTTAAAACACACTTCTCTATCATCACTGAGTAAATGTACAAAAATAAAACACTTTAAATAATGATTGCACTTCAATTAAGGGCCTCAGTTACAAACTTAATTACAGAACTAATATAATTCTCCCACCAAAAGAGTTTTTTTTCCATTCTACACCAGCAAAAACATATAGACATGGGGGAACAGTATGCTGCATTTTTTCCAGGTCAATGGACTCAAGTCCTGTTGGACCAGTGGTATGCATCACCTGTGATTTATCTATTTATTTAATCACCTATGGGGTTGTGTCCCCAGAGCTGATCTCATGTGCTGGGACATAACTCAAAACATGCCTGTTAGTGGAGAGGTACAGTTTATGTCAACAAAACCCATCTGGAATTAAAAGATAAGGCTTGATAGACAATAGTTTAATTGCTAATTTTGGTTTTGTTCTGTTTTTTTGCTCTGTGGTTATTACAGTTTTGTTGCAGATGCTGGCTTGTTTCTTGTCTGTGGGGAAACTGTCCTATAAAGCTAGTTTTGCAAAGATAGAAGTATCTCAGTTGCAAAGAAACTTACAAGGCCATGTTTGCCTGGCAACAAAATTCTGATTGGCTTAGATAATGAGTGACAGTGTTCTGTCAGTAATGAAAACAGTAACCAGCCTAGAACCAGTAAGGTGGTGACGTGGCTCTCAACGGTACAAATATGGTAAAACAAAAGCAGTGGTACCTTCTAGAAACTAAAAGTGGGGTTGTAGAACAGGAATAAAAGGCTGCAAAAAAAACCTATGCAAACCTGAGGTCTGCAGAGGCATGGATCTACTGACGAACTGAGGACTGATCGCACAAAGATCCCTCCCCGGTGACAAATCTTTTCACTGCCAAGTTTGCTGGACAGGAGTGAAATGTCCTACCTGGGACGGGCCTGGTGCACCTGAATTGAATCTGAATCTGACTCAAAACTGAATCTGAATCAAATGAATAAGCCATGGTTTTGTAAGTATAAGGGATAATGCTTAATGGTACTGAGTGGAGTCCAATATCAATTATGGACTTAGTAATAGGAACAGGTTTAGGAATTTTAGTTATACTTTTGCTATAATAAACCTTTTGCTATCTTTTTGTTTTTGTTTTAGAACATTAAAAAGAATAAGAAGATAATTTATTCTAATCAAATGTAAATAAAGTTAATAAAAGAAATTAAATACACCCAGTGTTTGTTTCAGTGTCTTATCCCCCTCAACTGTATCCAAATAATCCATTATCAAACAGTAAATTCTCAGTGTTTTGTGAGGTATTATGTAAAAACTAGCATCTCGCTACCCATTAATGCTCTTGTCCCATGTATGCACATAGTTTGTAGTAAGAGTTATGCATACATGGAGGAAAGATCACACAAGTGTGTTTAAACCAGGCAAGCCAGGGGAGCTGTTAAATAATTGTGAATTAAATCTCAGTTTACCAGTGAGCAGTAAACAGGGCCAATAAACTAACACGTGGGCAGAGACGGCAGGAAACAGAACAACGTTCATTTTATCAACCACCACCCGGGAAGAAATTGCACAGTTTCCTTCACCACTAGACTCAATGGCTATGTCTACACTTAGAATGGTAGTTCAAATTAACTGGATTCAAACTACTCAAGTCAAACTAATAATGATTAGTTTGAATTCAGTCAATTTGAACTAACATGGCCATACTTGGAAAACCAATTTGAACTAGCATGTCCATGGACAGGACCTGCTAGTTCAAATTGGAAGAGGGGCACCATGGGAGGTGTGGCAACATGGCCCCCTAAAAGGGCAGTGCCACCACCCAATCCCCTGCTGGGCTCCAGCCCCCTGAGACCTGCACAGGGAAAACCATCCCCTGCCCAGCTTTAGCTGTGCTGTGACTAGAGGATGCTTTTCCCATGCCAGGCTCAGAAGGCTAGAGCCTGGCAGGGGATGTTTTCCTCTGTCAGGCTCTGTGCAGCCAGGGCGCCGGCCCCCCCCCCCGCCCTGACAGTGCTGGTCAGGCAGGGGGGAGAAGGGATTCCCCTTGCCCAGGCTCCAGCTGGGAATGGGGGTCCCGTCCCTGCACCCAGTGACCGTGGTGGTCCCTTCCCCATGCTGGTAAGCGAATTAAACTGTGTGTAGACATACCCTATGTTGGCTTCCTCACAGCTCAACTAATCTTTACTTTGATAGTACCCTCCAGAAGACTCCATTCCAAAGGGTCACTGGACTAGCCGCGAGAGGGATGAACCTTATCCTCTGGACTGGACACGGCAAGTGCAGCGGGGTCTGATCGACGAAGGTAGTAATCAAAATATGTAGCTGCACTGGGGAAGAAAGGGGACCCTACAAATGATTGAGAACAGTCTGGCAAGGCACTACAAGGCTGTACACTGAAGGCAAAGGCCTAAAGTGAAAACGGTGAAAGGCACAGGTATTCCAGCTATAGGATCGCAAGTTAGTGTGCAAAGCACACCCTTTCAGCTAAGAATGGTATCAAACCCTGGTTTTCTTGTTGGAGAGGCACTCCAGGACACTAGCACCCACAAGGCAATGAAATGGCCCGGATGGTGCTGATGGATTGGTACCTATAATCACCTTGATAGTGTGAGCACTCACGGAGAAGGAGAGGGAGCTCACTTGGCCTGTAATCCTGTGAGATTCCAGCAACATGAGGGTTGAACGCAAAGGGGCAGGGAAAGGCAGGGACAATGCTAACTACCCCTCACCCACCGAGTCGAGGTGGTCCTAGGGCTTGAAGGGATGCTGTATTAGGAATATGGTCTTGTGTGTCTAGGCCACCACCAAAAGGGGTAGTTTCATGGCTACATTGCGAGATGTGAGCACCAGGGGAGAGGACACGATGTGGAGTTACCCCCGGAAATATGGTTGTCAGGGGCAGGAGAGATTATCTCCCGACCATCTAGGAAGAGAATCCACCCGCGGAGTATCAACCACGGTATCGCAGAGATACCCTGAGGTTAGAGAACCCAATACGGAGGGTTATTGTCAGTCGGGAAAACGGATGGCCATCCCTCGGGGGCGGGGGGGGGGGGCAAGCCTCTGAATTTCTTAGTGTTCCAGGGACAGGAGCTCTAACCTGTTTTCCCTTATACATATATATATATCACACACGCACGCACACACACAGGCAGCATATATTATCAGGTCCCTCAGGGAGGTGAGGGGAACAACGGTCCTGGCAACACCAACATCGCATGGAGGTGCGCCCCCGGTTGACCTGTAGATCCCAAGCAGCTAAGTGGGTCGATGTGCACCCAAGGGGCAGTGTCCTCTGCCAGGGTACACATGACCTAACGGCAGGGAGGTTAGGTGGGTAGTTATAAGCAATTCATTGAGGAGCTTTCATGCTCGGAGTGCAGCCTTCTGCCTGGCTGTGCCGGAGGACTGATGCCGCGGAGGTGGATGCTAGTGTGGGAGGCCCAAGATATGGTATCCCACTGCTGTTCCCCTCCCATGGGAAAGTGACGATGGCGCTGTCCCTGTAGGTTCCCTGATCTGGAAGTCTCCAAGTCAGGTATGCTAGTTGTCTGCTTCGCGAGTGAAGGGGGAAAGGGAGGGTAGATATGAGGAGGGGCTGGCCACCGCTTCTAGTAGGCTGGGGCCTACGACAAGGACTCCTAGGATAGGCATCCTGATATAACTGAGGTTGCCTGCAAGGAAAAGGGACTGTAAGGGGCCTCAGCTTCCGTGAAGAAGGGGCATATATGAAGGCAGGGATGGACTGCTCTGCCTTGGCCTTCCGTGGAGGCTAAAAGCCGCCACGACTGTGCGAAAGCATCTCGCATGACAAGTAGGATGGAAGGTCCTGTCAGGCTGTCGGGGCCACAATAGGGTGGTTACTTGTCATGAGCAAACAAAGGCATTCCCCCCCCCACCCCCCAGCCAGTAATCAAAAGGGTCTACCTGATGGAGAGCATCAGGGTAACAGGGATGGTCCTGCTTCCAAGCAAATGCACATCTCGGAGCCTCTGCAGCAAAGCTGGGGCTACTACGAGACGCACTCCTCATTCCCGGCAAAGTTTGACACAACAGCACAAGATTGAGGGATACCAGAGGAAGGGGGGGGGCAGATTCCCCATGAGTGCCTGTGATAGCTGCTGCGGAGAAGGTGCAGGCAGGATAGCTGCTGCAGAGAAAGTGCAGGCAGGGAGTTTGTGGCTTGAGGAGGCCCATGCCACTCGAAGGCGGGGGAAAACCTCCTAGTAGGGGTGCTATGGGCGCAGTAGTAAAGGAAGAGGGGTAAGGTGTCAGCCCTTGCAGCAGATAACAGAGGTGGAGGGGAGTTCTCTGTGATCCCACTTAGGGGAAAAAGGGGTAGAGCCTCAGATACCTATGTGGGAGGGGTAGGCCTGGGAGGGAGCAGAACCAAGTACTTGGCCTCTCCCCTGGGATCTTGGGTAGTGCCCACCACCGATAATGTTTCTGGGGGGGGGGAACAAAGCATCCCCTTCAAAAGGCAGGTCGAGAACTGCCTGCTGCTTATTAGGGGGTGCCTTAGCCTCCCTAAGCCAGGCCACCCAGCGAATGGTTAGCGCTGAGGCCATAGTGTGGCCAGCTGTGTCCACCGTGTCATGGGCCAAAAGGAGGAGGTCGTGAGAAATTATGTTACCCTCCTCTAGAAAGGCATCATGTTCCTCCCTGGCCTTGGGTGGGAGCAAGCGTTGTAATTTTGTGACTCACTCCCACACATCCAGCAAGTATCTGCTGGTAATGGCTTGGTTGTTTGCCACTCTCAATTGGAAGGCCACTGAGGAGTATACCTTACGGCCCAAGAGGTTCAGTTCCCTGGAGGATGGAAGGGGGTCGCTGGGGAGCTCCCCAGGGCCTGGTGCCATCTGTACCGCTTCCCTCGGGGGAACCGGGTGACCAGCGAGAGAAGGGAAATCCAATTCAGAAACCCAATATTTAATGCCCACCGTGTCCGAAACTGGGGCAATAGAACCTGGGCTCTGCCACCGGGAATGGGCGAGGTTCCCAGACACTCAGGTGGGGTGGGACTGTCAAGGGGTCTCTGGAGGCAAAGGCCAGCCCGAAGAGGGCATCAGAAGGGGGACCCAAGGGCTGCACCTCCATACCTAGATGGGCTATGACCCGGCACAACAGGTCAAAGTGCGCCGACAGATTTCCTGTATAGGACTCTGGTGCTGGGGAGAGGGTGGTACCGGGCGTTCGCCAAGGTGGAGAGGGTGTTTCCTGAGGGGACCATTCTTGTGGCCAGTAGTGAAACGGCGATGGAGATGAAGTGCAGCGCCAGGGCCGCTTAGAGCCCCTTGAAGGTCTTTCCTCCGGACTGGAGGCAGGAGGAGGGGACCAAGACTCCTGGGGTGGTACTGGCAATGGCAGGGTGATGTGATGTCATGGGGATGGCTCTACAGTCCTGGCCCTCAGTGGAGTGGAAGATGGGGGTGGTGAGGGCGAACACCCCCCGGTAGACCCAGGCCTCGGATATGAAGGCCAGTTTGCCCCTTCTGGTTGGGAGCGGGGCTGGAGGTGTGGGGAGCAAGAGGAGGGCTCGCGCAGCCTCTACTGCTTCCGGAGTGGATGGCACAAGGAGCGACTCCGTGAAGCTCTGTGGTGAGTCCTCACCTGGGGAAGGGGGACTGCCTGGGCGGGTAAGTGCTCGTTCCTGTGGCACCGGGCTCTGTGGTGCTGAGGGCGAATGCGGCTGGCACTGAGGTGAGCTTGGTGCTGGTGAGGCTGGGCTGCCCGAAGGTGACCTTGAGCAGTGCTAGGGTGCCGGGGCACCGGGTTGGTGCCAGGGTGCCAGGGTTGGCACCGAGGTTGTGCAGCGTCATCGGCTACCGGCAGTGTGGTGCCATGCTGGCTCTGGTGCCGAGCTGGGTCTCGGTGCTGGGCAGGAACCCAAAGCCTCGGGTGAAGGGTGCTGAGCCTCCTCAGAGGCTAGGGCACGGTGCCATTGTTCCTTCTCCTTGATGGTTCATGGTTTGAAGGAGAGACAGATGGAACAGGCTGAGACCATGTGGTCTTTGCCCAGGCACTTCCCATGGGGGTCATCCCTGGGGAAGGCCTTGCCGTGCTTGGCGCAGGGTTTAAACCCTAGCATGATCGGAGGATGTTCTGGCCCGACAGTGGGAGGCGTTTGTGGTGGAATTATATCTACAAAGAGATGTTCCCAGTCAGGCAAAAAGCTCGGAGATGACAGGCAGGCTGCTTGCAATTCGCAAGGAGCGGACATTCCAGATCCGATGCGCAAGGCGGAAGAAATGAAACTGAGGAGGGTTCGGACGGCGGCCATATATACAGCCACGGGGTGGCGTGAGGGGCGGAGGCCTCCTACCCTCTCCTGACAGGCTAGAACAAAAGTTTTCCGACCCATCTGGCACTCCGGCATGGAGACACCTATTACTGAATGCATCCGAGCAGCGCTCGAAGAAGAAGGTGCTTTGTCCCACAGGTTGGTGCATCTATCTTAGAATAATAGGATTCAATGTACTTGTTTAAGGCCTAATGGCATAGCTGGGAATGAGAACTGGAAGCTGCCTTACTTCATAATTCTGACTCTGCTTTTGTGATTAAAGGGAAGAGTGGTGAAAGGTTGATGATTTGCTATGGATAAGCAACCATGCACCAGTTATTCCAGACCTTGATGGGATGGGATATAACAATGTAGTGTTATAATTATTTACTATTGCCACTTTGACCCCCAAACAGAAATTTAGAGGTGACATTTCTTAAATGTCAGTTGAGATTATGGATGAGAGGTGTTATATGGGAAACATTAGCAAATGCTTACACTAGTTTCTAAAACTTTATTTTACCAGCATCATGGAGTGGAAGTAAAGAAGATGGCATCGGATGAAAAGACGATCATGGGTGGTACCTGCAAATTCTCATGCCAAGGTATTCTGCTTGTATATGTGGGTTTAAATGTGATTTATTAGCAAAACTCATTCATTCAAACATCTCTAGATAGTAAATATAAACAGGACACAAGCCTATGTAAAGTGAGTTTCTGTTTAAACATGTGAGCACAAAGTAAATATTTCATGGTATTTGCCCTAGCACTATCAAACACAAATGGAGAAAGGTAGAAAAACACTTGTTCTGAAATGCATCATTTTTGCATCTTCCTTGTTTTCATTCATATTTAGGTTACACACACACACACACACACACACTGACCTCGATAACCTCAGTCCCTTGCACAGAGATTTTAGACTTCAAAAAGCAAGGTTTCAACAGTAATGAAAGCAAACAAACATCTGTCTGAAACTGCAGACATATCAGCAATAGGTCTCTTTGGGAAAGAACAATCAACCCCTATCATCAGTGTCAATCCAGGGATGCGACCTAGGTATTTTACCTCACTTTATCGAGCTTTTAGTTCTTCAGTCATGAATAGTTGGGGGATGTTCCTCCAGCTTTTGGAATTACATGTTTGCCCAATTCTGCATAAACCTGTACATTGGAGAAAATGTTTTACTGCAAAATTGCAAAGCATCTTTGTATCCAATGTAACTGCTGATTTCATGACCTGCAACCTATATTCTGCATTGCCTTGATAAATACAACAGGCTTTCATCCACTTAGCTAGAAAATTTGGGGTTATTTTACTGCTTATACACCATATTAAAACCATTTAATGTAATGATTTAATTTGACTTTTAGTTTCAAAGAACTTCTTTAATGTACATGGTATGTCAATGCAGTTCATTAGATCAACTAACATGACAGTATAATCCTCTGGGAAAATTTCAATGTGCCCCTTTTTGTTTCCAAAATATTAGCTACAATGTAACAATATTTATAGAGTCTCCCTTCACCCCATTCCTTTTATTAGATTTTTTTAATAAATAAATTACAGTACAAATATCTAACACTATGACAGACCTGTGGAAGGAAACATTAAAATGCAGCTCATCCCTTCATGGGCCTAAAAGCTTCTAACATTATATTTGTTTAACTAATCACATTCCTTCTGTCCAAAATGAAACACCTTCGTTCTCCATACTGAAAATTCAATTTGATTATAAAACTAATACATCGAGTTGGGCTATTTTCACATTATCAACACGAGGGTGCCAGTAACTGCAGAGAAACCTAATGTTAAAAGGGGACCCAGTGGAAAATTATATTTTATTACATGGTGAAAAAAGAACTCCATTCAAAGGTGAATATTTTCTATTACACTCAAATGGCAAAAAATGAAGACTCTGGATTCACAGATCAGACAGACAGATTGCTTCCACTGATTAATTTGTTTGTCCTAAATGACAAATATGCTGTGGGTATTTATTATTTATTTGGAAAGAGTGTTCCTTGTTTTGTTAGGAGTTTCAGGAGGTGGCTTCTGTCTACCTAAATGCCAGAGCATTTAGTTCTATGGGGCTCCACTAAGTTCAAGGCTGGTTTCTTTAGCAGGGAGTCACAGAAGAGAATAAGAAACTGTGACAGTCACCACATGGGCCATTGTGCTGATTTCTGGCAGTGAGCCAATCAGTTGTCATGAAAGATCATGCAACAAACAAACATGCAAGACCTGACATAATGGCTAGTATGAACTTAAAAAGTTCGAACTAAGCCATTAGTTTGAACTAGTGTGCATTCTGGTTCAACTAAAAAGTTAGTTTGAACTAGGATGTGTGGCTAGTTCAAACTAAAAAGTTGTGGTTAGTCCAAACTAGTTTGAGGTTAGTTCAGCCTAACCTCGGACGTTTTAGTTCAGACTAGCGTGTCCAAACTAAAAAAGTAGAGGTAGACATAGCTAAAAGAGATTGGCTTAATTAGTCTAACCAAAGAAGGTTGAGGAGAGATATGACTGCTCTCTATAAATACATCAGCGGAATAAACACCAGGGAGGGAGAGGAATTAGTTAAATTCACGCCCAATGTGGACACAAGAACTAATGGATATAATCTGGCTATTAGGAAGATTAGATTTGAAATTAGATGTAGATTTCTATCCATCGGAGGAGCAAAGCTCTCGAATGGCCTCCTGCACAATGCAGGCCATAGACCCTTGCCCACCTCCTTCTGCAATAAACCAGCATAGACATGAGATGTCAGCATCTGAGAGAAGCTTTTTGGTGACACACACTGGCACATGTTTGCTCTTTTTTAACCCCACAAACATGGGTGCTAATTCAAACTATTTTTTCCATTCAGGTTTTGATGTAAAAGAAAATGAGAAGTTTTTATTTTACCTCAAATGCTACATAAATCAGTGGGAATTCAGTGACTCAAGATTTCTCTCAGGAGGCACTCATCTTTCAAGGCCAGCATCAAATTTTAATCTGAAACAAGGTCTGAAGGAGTAACTTGCAGGGAGCAGCATGTAAACACCCTTATGTTCAACATGACAGTATGTGCTATGCTGCCTACGTATCCCAGCATGGATGGCTATACTTGGAATTTACATCCTGGAATGTTTAGTCCTTTATCACGTGAGCTTCTGTGAGAGATGCTCCCACAAAAACTCATGATAAATAAATTTGTTAGTCTTGATGTGCCACGGGACTTCTTGCTTGTTTTGCCCAACCAGCCTAACAAGGCTACCCCTTTGGAACTTGTTTAGTCCTTGTCATGCAGAATTCCACTTTATATTTGAACACAACGTGACTCTCTGGGCTACATTTAGTTCATGGACTATCTGGCTATCCCCTGCATACAATACTTCTCTGGGACTCATGATTCACAGGCCTTACCGATCTCACACATGGATGCCATGGGCCGTTGATATGCTAAAGAGACGGCACTAAGAAAGAACTCTTGGCACTTCATGCAGTGAGCCCCATGCTCTGCTCTGAGATTGCTGGGACATCATGGCTAGAAAAGAACAGCGCAAGAAAGAGAAACAACAGGTTAAGAGTCTGATTTTTGCAACACGGAAGAGTGATGTTCCCCAGAGTCGTTAATGGTATAGGGCGCCTCAGTGACTTGAGGGCCCAATATGATTTTCAGAAGTGGATGTACCTCATTTTTGGAAAAGTAAGCCTCTTTAGAGTGTCTAATGTTGGGCAACAACAAAGTTAGGTTCCCAAAACTATTAGATGCATTTCAAAATCTTGGCCTGTAGGGCTCACTCTTTTCCCATAAAGGATTTGTTACAAGCTTCACTGTTTTTTTCCCCATTTTCTACTTTGTTAATCTCTTCTAATGAAATAAAAACTAATGAAAATCATGATGGTCCAAGGGGGCCTGAGATAACAAGTTGGGAAATAAGATTGTGGCTGTGTGTAATATACAGGCTGCAGGCCACTTCAGTGTCAGGTCTGCTCAGCTGTGTGTGACTATGGCACCTGCCAGGGGCTGGCCAGCTCAAGACACATGCACTTATACCACTGTATGCAAAGAGACCGATATGGTCATCTAGTCTGGTTCTCAATCACTGTGTTGGGATACATTACTATGTCACCACACAACACGAAGTGTGTTGTGGAGTGCCAGGGAGATGACTGGTTTGTCTTATAGGGTCGTGACACGCTGCCTAGTGTGTCGCCGCCTACAAAAGATGATGGCCCTCGATGAATCATCTATGCTGGCACTACTATGCCTAGAGGCTGAGTGGGATGTAACCCAGTAACATATCACTAGATTTTGGATATAGACATCTAATGTAACCATAATTTACAAGGCAAAGATGATAAATACAGACCAATAATATTAGCATACTTGACAAATTATAACTTTCCCAAATGGTACCTGATAATTCATATCGTGTAAGAATTATTGTGATTTTTATCATATTGGTGTTAAATAACAATATAAATGGCCATCCAATCCAGATAACATCACCTGGATGTTAGCTTATGTTTAGAGGAGAATAAACAATTCTTGGAGGATCTGCCTTGAAGGGCTGCTGAAAAAAGGAAAGGCAGAATCCAATTCTCTTGTCACTAGATGTATGATTTCAGTGAATTGGTACCAGAATGTTTTACATGTGATTTATCTTGAGTCACCATTTGCAAGTATAAGATCATCTATTGGAGGCAGACAAAACAGCCAGCAATTGGCTAGCCTACAAATCACAATGCTATTGATTGAATTGTAATTATTCTATCAAACATCTTTCCATCAACAGCCTGTGAAGCAGAGGAAACTATACAAGTTATTGAAAGTAAGGAATTTTACATGCTCAGATAACAAAACATAGCTCCATATATGTGAGATGAAGATTTCTAACATTCTAAGTTTTGTAGCTGGGGAAAAAAAAAAGGAGCACATTTATAAAGCAGGCATGTTGGAAATGCACACTTCTGCTTCCATGGGTTGGGTATTTCAGGGTTATTTAATTTAAATCTTTTTTCCACTGAGGTTACTGGGTGCGAATTAATTTTGGGTCCTTTTCTCCTGAACAAAGTTGGTGTTTTCTTAGTGTCATATGTGATGCGCATAAAAGTGATTAACATGCAAAATGATTATAGATATTTCTATAGTGATCATCAGCATCACAGTATGTGAGCAACCCACAAAAGTTGCTAGGTAACATTGTCATACCTCAGGCTATGATGAATTAATGGGAGCTTATATTGTGGCTATAGCTGCAATCTGGTAGCTTGCTTCAAAACTGATGGAAGCTCAATGGAACTAGTCAGAAGTAGAGTTTTCCATGCTGGAGAGATTCTGAATTTAACTTTTATTAAAGCAATCACTAGTTTTCCAACTGGCCCTTTGTTACTTTTTCTCCAAAGAGCAAGTGATAATGTTCAGCACATATGGTGTAAAGTCAATGTGTCTTACCAGTTACTTCCATAGGGAGTTGGATCAACAGCAAAGGCTTGTATAAGCATCGGAAAAACATTCAAACCACAGCGTCTGATCTGACATGAACCTCATCTTAGACTCTTCCACATTTCATCCATCATTGCCCATTATAACAGAACACTGGTTAGTAATAACAAGCTAGGGTATAGTACTGATATCACAGAACAACCTTGAATACCATGATAAATGACAGGCTTCTGAGATGCTCAATGCAGTATCAGTTTCCAATTCAAAAACTTTGTCTGTTATTACGAGTATAAGACATGCACGTGTTCCTCATGCTCTAAGACCTTAGCAAACAAGGGGCAAACAGTCTGATTGTCTATCAACATCAGATATTAACTTACAAAGTGTATAATCAAATCTTAGAGAGAGCAATGAATTGTAAAGCATTATTGACAGTTGAATCATTCCACCCACACCTTCTCCTGGAAAATAAGTAATTTCTGGAAATCATGGATATCGATAAAATATTAATATTACTTCTAAAACTGAGAGACTTTTTTAATGGGTTGACATAGTTTGCAGAGTGCTTGAAATACTATGACACTTGGTAATCAAGATGCCTTAAACTGAGGGGGTGCAGATATTTTCACACACCAACCAGAAGGCTGGTTTGTAAAAAAACCACTCCTCAAATGACTCATGTAAGATAATACTGAAACCTTCAGGAGAGGTTTGTTTTCTCTTAGTAAAGTTATCTGCATTTATATAAGAAGGCTCATCACTGGTGTTCAAGCACAGCAGCGTCTAGTGGTTACTAGAAAAAGCTGTTATGTATACAGTGCAGGCTAGCTACTCAGCTGGTGTATGGTGGGGTAGCTCTATTGAAATCGATGGAGCTATGTGGATTTACACCAGCTGTGAGTCAGGGCCAGAATTGCTTTAGTTCTTCCCTGGGAAAAAAAAATGAATAAAAAGAAAAGTGCAACCCCCAGGATTTTGGGGAGTTGGTTTGGTGTTTTTTTTTTTTTGGTCTCTTTTTCTTGTTCATAGGCTATAGATTAGCATGGTAAGGAAGAATAATTTACTGCAAACCATGGAGACATATTACAAGATATTGCTGCTAGTATCTTAGCAACCAAGGAAGGTAATAGAAAAGCTACAAAGGGAAATCAGCTAGCCTTGGCTCATCTTTTTATTTTATATTTCTTACACGTTTCTGGTATTGAATTTTTAGCTCTGGGTATTGCATGCCAGGGGGCTGTTTTGTTTGTATAGTCATTGTTTCTGTTCATTGACTGATGGGGGCTGCTGTCTGTATTCATCAACATGTTAGAGCAATTCTGCTGACATATATTAGACTGAATTTGGGTTGAACAGAGACAATAGAATACTGAGGCAAACCCAGAGCTAGATATATTCTTGCCAAGTAAATATCATGTTAGACATGTGGTCCTGGTCTTGTGCCTATTGAAACTTAATGATAAAACTTCCATTGACTTCAGTAGGTTAGTTAAGGACCTATTTAATGTCAGATTTTTGAGAGCTTTGGGAATGGTCTACTTTGGACTTGTTTCACACTTACTAAATAGTGCAGTCTATGTATCTGTAGGATTGTGAAACAAACAAAGAGTCTGGTGGTGTTTAAAAAAGACTAAAAACATTTATTTATCACACGAGCTCTCATGGGAGAAAAGTCCTTCTTCACCAGAGCATATTCAAGCATCTGATGAACTGGGATTTTTCTCTATTTGTTAAACATGGACTAAACTTGTGTGTCACACACACCGACTTCTGAACATAAATTAGAACATTATGACCCCAATAAACCTCAGATTGTGCATATGAATTGCTCTTATTATCATGAACAGTGATGTCTAAAGGTCTCATTATTTACTAAATACTTCACTCAAGAGTTTTCAGAGCCATTTTATTACCTGACTGGGGGGTGACTCAGGGGCATATTTTAATTAGCAGCATGAGGTTAAAAATCCACTAGTTAATAGGCAGTTCCTGAACCAACCTGTAGGGATGTGCTTCAGTTTGAGCAGTGATCCTTAAGTAAGCCAGTTGCATCTGCATTTTTCTAAATGGATAATATGCTGCTAAACACAGAATGAATCAACATTTGAGAAAATGTATAGGGTATAATTTCCTAGAGATTTTAACTAGCCAGTAGAGTGTGTGAATAATTGCTTCTCTCTGTTTCAGCCAGGATAAGTGACAAGCAATGCATACGTGGGCAATTATGGCAGGCCTCAGGAGGTCTCGTAAGGCACAACACCAAGGCTCGAGTCATTTTAACCAACTGAGAAGGGCACTAATCGCCTTGAAATGTGATGCCTGTTGTGCTTCTTAATGTGTGTATCAAATGGAATTGAAACATAAAAATGCATGACACATCCACTCCTATGCCCACTCTGAGCATGGCACTGCTGACAGCCCAGACAAGGCTCTAATAGCATACAGCGTTCTAATGTTGTTTTAAAATATTTGATGATTTATCTTTAGCTTGCTTGGCCTGTTCAATCAGTGCTTTCAGCACATTGCATAGCAAAGAGATGGGATACTTGAAAATATCTGCTCTACCCCATGAGTTATCATGATTGGATATCATCCTCAGAAGTATTTAACCCGCTCAGTCAAATTCCAGATCCACTTTATGGTTCTGACAAGGTTTTAAGGTGGTTCTACTGATCTGAAGCGCATCAATTTTTAAGTGCCCATCTTAAGACACCGTAAAGGAGCCTGATTTTTTTCAGCAGGTTGATGTATAGCACTTTCTGGATTATGGGCCACTTTAAGGTGCGTCAAGCTAGGTGCCCACAATTGGAAATATCAGGTTGTTCATCACATCTGAAAATCTTGGCTTCTATTCTCATCTTATTGCTGTCACCATGTTAGTGTTTGACTATCTTGGGCTCATCAAGCTCGTCATTAGCTTCTTAGAGATGAAGAGAATTGGCAATTTGCCAAAGAGGCATTAACAAGAGCACCAGCGGATTTTCAATAATTGGTAACTCAAAAGAAAACTTCTACAAAAGTAGAAACGAAGTCAAATTGTAAAGAATGGATATAAACAAACACCTCAAGATTGTATGGACAAAATTAGAAAGGCCAAGGGTAATGTAACCAAAGACATGAAAGGTAACAGGAAAACTTACTACAAATACATTAGAAGCAAGAAGACAACCAAGGAAAAGGTGAACCCATTACTCACTGGCTATGTCTACATTGCACAGCATTTTTGAAAAAGCTTTTTTCAAAAAAATTTTGAAATGTATTCAGAATACTTATCTCTAAATGACTTTTTTCCAAAATGCTATTTTGGGAGAATGGTCCGGGGACAGCTCCTTGTCCCGAAATGCCACCGCATTTTTTTTCAAAAGTGAAAGTCTACACCAGACTTTCTTTTTAGAAAAAAAAGAAAGGCAATGGAAGAGATAGGCTGCATCTGGTGATTGCTTTTTCAAAAAAAGCAATCTCAAAAAAGGTTTTTTTCGATACAAAACCAGGTTTAGCACTCGTGAAAAATGAGGTGGTATATTGAGATACTGGCACGGTTTTTCAAAAAAGCTAAACCTGATACTTATTTCCAAATAAAAAGGGGAGTTAAAGATCAGTAAATTCAACTTCAGTACCCAGAAAGATAATTGAGCAAATAATCATCCAATCAGTTTGCAAATGCCTAGACGATAACAAGGAACGGTCAGCATGGATTTGTCACAAACAAATTACATCAGACCAACCTAATAGTTTTCTTTGACAGGTTACAAAGCCTTATTGATGGGGGAGAAGCAGTAGATGTGGTGTATTTTGACTTTAGTAAGACTTCTGATACTGTCTCATCTGATAAACTAGTAAGGAAATCTAACCTAGCGATGGAGCTGCTAAAAGGTGGATGCATAACTGTCTGGAAAACCATTCCCAGAGATGTCTGCTTTTTTTTTTGCCACAGTGTTACACTGTTGACTCATATTTAACTTACGGTCCACTTTGATCCCTGGATCCTTTCCTCAGTATACCTTCCTAGGCAGTCACTTCCTATTTTGATTGTCTGCAACTGATTGTTTCTTTCTAAGTAGGGAACTTTCCATTTGTTCTTATTGCATTTCATCCCTCTTATTTACTTCAGACCATTTCTCCAGTTTGTCCATATCATTTTGAATTTTAATTCTGTCCTCCAAAGATGTTACAACCTTCCCAGTTTATCATCTGCAAACTTTATAAGTGTGCTCTCAATACCATTATCTAAATCATTTCTGAAGCCACTGAACAGAAGGGCCCCAAAACTGATACCTGTGGCACCCTACATGATATTCTTTCCAGCATGACTGTTAACTATCAGTGAATTTATTATTGCAGTTGTATGTTTTCTTGCTTCAAAAAAGAAAATTTCTGAAAAAAATAGTTACAAATTGCTAAAAAAAATATCAAAGAGCAGCAGCTCGCCCCTTGTTAGTCTCAGAATGGAAAGGTGCTAAGCGCATTTCTATGGAGGCCGGCTTACACAATAGTTAGGGCACTGGACTAGCATTTGGAAGACCTGGGCTTGAAGTCCTTACTCTGCCACAAATTCATTGGGCAAGTTATTTAACTTCCTGGTGTCTCCATTCCCCATCTGTAAAATAGGGCTGAAAGCACTGCCCTACTTCACAGCGATGTTGTGAGGCACTCAGAGTACCATGATGGGGCCCTTAGACAGTGTCCTGCTGGTCTTAAAGGTGGTGGGGAGTTTCCATCTCTAACCTTATCCTGTTTCATGATCATAGCTTCTTCACTAGAACTACTGTGGACTTTTGAGGGGGATGTGAGGGGCAAGATTTTTGAGCAGAAAAGTATTTGTTTTAATAGTCATCACAGACTCTTGGACAAATCCACGAGGCTGCCTGCAAATATAAATATTTACCAACGTTTCAATTGTTGTTAACCTAGTGGAGGACATCCATGCCATTTGAATTCTTTTAAGATTTGCAAATCAATACCTATGCAGCACTAACGACTTAGATGACACCTGCCCATTAGACTAAACTGAGTGCTTTATTGTTTTCAATGGCTTTTGAAGAGTGAAAAGCATATCCTTAAACAGCAGCTCTGGAGGAGATTTCTTGATTATAGCCTTTGAGCGAGATATGAGAGGAGCATGACAGCTGTCCTCACTGGTTTGAAAGACTTATATTAGACTGAATGCTAATGGAAAATGTTACTCAAAGGATACACCTGCAATATGAGATAACAAATGAGGCCTTGCTGACCTTTCCCATTGTTTAAAGTGGAAAGAAAAAATTGCTATGAAGTAATTAGTAGTAGAGGTAAAAGCCTATGTTATTACTTGAAGAACAGTTCAATATTAACAGTGATCTTTATGTGTAGAAGAAAGATGTAACATCCTCCTCCGAAATATTTTGTCCAGTCCCCACTTGGGGGAATAAACAAACAGACGTGAGACTATCAGATTTAACTTTGTGAACCTGTTCTCATAGAGATGTTCTTTTCATTTGTAATGGAAAACCTGAGAGTAATCCATTTTTAAAGAGAGTATATGGGGAATGACTACTTCAAGCATTGTCATATGGCATACTAAATTTCTTTCTCTTCCAGGACTCATGATGATGGCACATGGCTTTGCTAATATGAGTGCTTGACTAGTAAATTACCAAGAATAATGTTCCTTTTATTATTAACTGGATTGCATACTTTTAAACAAGAGGCACTGAACTGTCAGAGCCCTGCTGACCCCAGAGAGCAAGACTCTGAAATGTGAATTTACCTAACAGCCTGGATAGGTAAAGAATTTAGGGGTTTTAAGCAAAGAATTTCTCAGTCATCATGACAGACAAGAACATTGGTGCTGTGGCATTCATCATTGCTTGAGGCTGAGAAAAGTTGATGTTATGGGTAGGTGGATGAATCTGAGCCCCTGAAATACAGACCACACAGGCCACTGAAACCACACTGAAGATTTTCTGGGAGCTCCTGTTCAGCACTGTAGGTAGTGAAGAGCATCTTTAAATGTTCACAGTGCTCATTTATTCTCTGAAACAAACATTTCTGCTGGTCGTACATCTAGCTCCTCCTTCCTTAGAAAGGTCACTTTTATGGGTTCTTGGTTTTTGCACAGATCCCCTCCCTAACTTCTGTATACTTTGTGTGGTGAGGTTTCATCTAGTTTATTTTTCAGTTGTTATCCTTAGCTACTGCCCTCTCTTTGCCTTTTGATTCTTTTGCCTGGATATTTTTCTGCTGCTTTATTCTGAAGAAGGTATCCAGGCATGTCAGGCACAAGTGCAGTATCAAGCTTTAAATTATTGCTTACCATGCACACAGTGCCATGTCTCCAAATTTGGCCTATTTTGCGCCTGAAAATTCTGCTAGACATCCAGGTCTTGAAGAGCAATAGCCTCTCCAAAATCCCCTTAGAGGCTTCTAGTTTCCTCACTAGCTTTAGATGAGTCCTATCAGGGAATATGCCCCAAGTCCATAGAGTTTGGCCTGCTGAAGATTTCTAGGAAGTGTCTTATTCCATGTAAGAAGAAATCACTTGTTAAATTATCAAATGCACAATTTGTCATTTTTAGTGTTTCAGGATAGATAGATGGCATCAGCAGGTGGGGTGGGTGGTGGAAAGGAAGTGAGGACATTGCTGTTTGGATGAATTTGTTTCTGAAGACAATTGAAGACTATAAAGCAATAAGGAATGCACCTCCCGCACCTTAATCCTAGTGTAATATATCCCTTGCACTACTTATTATAACTCAAGTTTCCTGGCTACAAGAAACCAAAATAAAGCAAACTGAAACATTTGGCTTGACTAATGAGCTATGTTTTAACAACAAACCTTGGTTTAGACAAGGGCCAGAGCCAGCATCAAAGCTAAGGTTAGAGATCTGGTTTGGATCAGATGGCACAAAAATGTCAACTGTTCTTGCACTATTTATGGACTTTTTTGTGCTGCAACTCTCACCAGGTCAATTCCTCTATGCCCTCCCCAAAATCTCAAAAATAGCAGTTCTTCTTATGAACTTTTGCATGCAAATATACCAGAACCAGAAAAAGAAACCCACCAGTTCTGATTCTGAATCTGCTGTGGACCCAGAACAATGAGAATGGTTTGGCACCAGGGCATTGATTTCAAACTTGTTTGAAAACAACAGGTACATATTCAGGGCTCTAGTTTGCCCCTCTAACATATTTGTATTTAGTGTCATTAAATAAGTAATATTCTGTCTCTTTCTATGTATGCATACATCTTTCCACATCAACCCTCTGAAACAGACCCTCAGCAGGCTCCCGGCAGGCACCCCAGCAATGTTACGTTGGGGAATTTAGCTCAAGTCTGCCCCCCATTGTCCGGAGCTGTCTGTGTTTCTAGCCTTTTTCAGGGCAACCGTGCCCGCCGACCAAGTCCTGCTCCAAGGCATCCCCCTTCTGCAGAAAAGTCCAGACCTGGCAACATACTAGGTTGCAGTGGCTGCCTCTGGTCCTTTACTGGTCACCAACGCTATTGCGGGAAGTGGGGTGGGACCCAGGCCAACTTCTTCCCCAAGCCCTGGCTCAGGGAGCCTGTACGCCCTTCCACAGGTGTTGCCTCAACCCCCAGTCCACTAAAGGTCCCGTGGGCCACATTCTTGAAGCCCCCATACCTTCCACCACGTCCACCTCCTGCAGGGTCCTCTTCAGCCCCTGCAGATGTGGCTTCCTCAGCTCCGCTCGGACTCCTCCCGAGTCGCTGTCCTAGGTGCTGATCCCCCAGCTCCTGAGCAAATAGGACCTGCTCCCGCCAGCACCTGAAAGAGACTGTCTCTGCAGCCAGCTTTTCTAGCTTGAGCTGTGCTCTGATTGGCCCTCCAGCCTCAAAGAGCTGCTCTCCCAGGGCCCTCCTTAACCCCTTTTCTGCCACTGCAGGGCAACTGCCCTGTTGCACCTCCCCCTACCCCTCATAAGGCACTATTGCTACTTTATCTGGAGGAATTAGGCTCAATCCTGCAAATGTACTGCTGTGACTTTAGGTCTGTGGGCCATCCCATCATGTCATGTGTCTACAGGTGTTTTGACCTTGGCTATCCTGGCAGTGACACCTGCTGCAGTGAAAAGCAGGCTACAGCACAGTGTGGTCAAAGGCTGCAAAGGGGGAAGCAGCAGCAGGACATCACATTGTATGTCTGCAGCAAGCGCTGCTTGGGCATCTAGAAAGGCATGCATGTACTCTGAGGCCTGGCATATCTCTACAATACCTGCCTAAGTAATGCCTCACCATCTGCATTTCTATATATACCTTTGCTGTGGCGTACATACAGTATATGGAGTCTATGATCCATCATCAGGGTCAAAATAGTCTGAATGACTGCAGGACGGGGGCTGCATTGAGTTAAAGCAAATTCAAGATTACTCACGTCTCTACACATCACTCCCAGCTGGGTGGAATGAGGAGCAAACATTAATACTAGACTTTTTCCTAACATCTCACAAATGTTTGTCTGTTCCATAGGGTTGAGTATTATAAATATACATTTCTTACTTTGTTTTTCTGTCTTTAATATCCATACCATAAAGGTCAGGAAAACAATACCACATCTCAAATTAAATCCTACATTCTGTCAGTCAGTCAGATTTGAATTCTGAAACTCACCTCACACAGTGTCTGTTTATTGCAGTCAACAGGCAATCATTAAAGCAGGCAGTCATGAAATGCACATTACTGAGTACACTAATCTGTAAAAAGGCAAATGTTAATACAGCGTAAGTCAAAACATGGAAGACAGTGGCTCTACTTACAGTGTCACCTCTCACTGCTAGCAAGAGAAATACTTTTACAAAAATGTTACGCTGAGCGGGCATGGTGCTTTGCAAAGAGGGCTGCGTATCTGGATATTTTCCTTCAAATGTGGCCCAGGAGATTGATGTTGAAACCAGTGTCAATGAGAAGATTACAGTTTGATTAATTTCTTAATGTGTCACTTTCACTAAGACTTAATGTAGTACATGCCCAGTAATACCACCGGGGATATTACATGTAGTTCTATATGCTCATTAATATTAATACCTAATCTTGAAATACATGATGCCTTTTGTTTCAGTTGCTTCTAGGTGTAAGAGAGCAAATTAAATGCACAGGCCTGGTGGAGGGGGACTCAGTGTAAAGGCGATAGCACGAGCAAACCGCTCAAACATATTGAGTATGACATCACCTCTGTTTAAATATAATCCCCTTTCTAAATTTTGCAATAGACCCTTAAGTATTACTTTCTTCTCCCAGAAAATAGCAGTTGTCTGCATACTTTGCGAACCGCCAAACAAAAGTGTTATAAACCTAGACAGTTTAGCTGCTCATTTGGGTGAAATGTAGGGGGAGAAACTTAAATTAAGCCTGACCCCTTCCCTTCAGAGTCCACTGTTCTATAGTTGCAATTTAAGTCATTTTGATGCCTATGACCTTGATAGTACCTGCTGAATTGTAGGTTATGAAGGAGGAGGACTGGTTATGACTCGGCTGAGAGTCTGTCTCTTGGGTGTTTTTTGTGCGTCCAAAATTTATTTTTTGAGAGCGAGAGAGAGAGAGAGAGAGAGATGTAGAAATCACTCTTCAGCCGTTTCAGTATTCCAGCTCCTCTCCCAAGTGGTGAACAAAGCTATTGCCTTTGCCCTAAGCACATGGGGGAAATGCATCTTATGGTCCTTCAGACTTGACCTGATACAGAACAAGGGTGCTAGTTTAACCCATGCCAGCTTGGTGTGGTGCTCTGTCATCCTCTAGTGACCCCTAATTCAGCTAGAGATTGCCGAATCTGCTACAGCCTTGGTTAAGAGCCATGTGGCTTTTAGCACACACACTAAAGGCTCATATGCTAAACTTCCAAAGTTCAATTCTGCTGATGTCTGCGGCCTGTTGGCATTATATTTGCTTAGAGCACATTACTTGGGTGCGCCAAGCTGTGCAAGGGCCTCTGAATAGCTTCTGGGTGGCGACCAGGGAGCTGATCTATGCATTGCAAAATGGCTACTTAACAAAACATCCCTTGTCTCTTGGGATACTCTACAGTCTTGATCTAGTCATCGTGCAGCTTTGCCCATCCCCACCAGCTCCACACTAGGGGCACGGATGACACAACTGAGGATCTAGTCTTTGGATTGTCAAGAAAGTCAAAATTTAGGCTCACAACATTGAGATTCTTGGCCCCTGGGTGACTGGACAGGCAAGGCTATGGCTGCTCAGAGGGAAGGGAATGGTCATGTTGGTGAAACCTTCCTAGCAAACTCCTGTAGAATCAACAAAGTAGAAGAACAAGCCAGGTTCTATTAGAGTTATACTCCTTTCAAATGAGCCCTGGTCATCTGGTCTGAGCCTCATTGAGTTAAATGGCTGCTTATTTGTCTTAACTAAAACCAACACATGTTCAGAAGTTCATAACTGGCTTTCATTGGAGCTAAGTAGAACTCCATTAGTTCTACTGGTAAGAAAAGCACCACAGAGTTAAAGCACTGGCTACAGTACCATTGATCTAGTCATACAATCACCCAGTTATTTCAATTTTTTTAAGCGCCAGTCCTGGGATAATGGCTGCTTTGCACTTGGGTTCTTTTGGATTGTGCCTGAAGCCAACAGCTAGCACATTTAGAATGATGCTCCAAAGACATTAAAATATGCACTAATGAACTATAGCTGCCTGTGGGACTATATATCTAACAGTTGCCTCCATTAGGGCTGCACAGAGCTAACTGAGGGCAGAATCTTGTCCAATGAGCAGTCCAAGCATACAGCTGAGCCCAAGATGGAAGCCATGAAATGCAGTTATATAAAACTGTTTAAATACATTCACCCTTTCTGTTTCCTTCTCACATTGTCTCTTAAACAGAAAGGCGCTATGCCTGTCACTCAAAGACCATGTTAAGATTCTGACTGGCAAACAAGAGAAGCAGAGGAGAGGAAATCAATGAACCAAAGATCAGGGTGTTGTACATTAGGCCTAAATGGTTGACAAAATAATGAGAGGATGAATTATCCCATATATTGGCTTACTGGCATTGTGACTTTGGCCGGACGATTGTTGCCACAGCAACAGACCTTGATACTCCAGTGGGGATGCACTTGACCATGCACACAATATCTGTGAGGAGCCCAATCTGCTACATACAAGATCCTGTTCTGTTTCCCCTCTATGTTCCTTTCGGTGCCCTGGCCTCAATTTCTTGTCCTCTCTCTGTTTTTCACATGCCTCTGAAATCAACTACACTCCAAGGCACCAGCATGGTAAGGTGAAATGGCCATTCAGCTCTGTCCATCTTGAGCTGGCCCAGTGAAGAAGAGAGTAGCTTAGACCAACCAGCTAATGTCCCTTGCTTGCTGAGGTGAGCCAAGGTACAGCGCTACAGCTGTCATGACCCACTTTGCTGGCTCAACACCTCTAACCATGACTGACCAGTCACTCTGCATCCTGAGAACCCCTGTGAAAACTGTATTTCCCCCAGCTTTCTCTTCTCTGTGTGCGTTTTGTCTAACACAGGAAAATGAAAGTCATTCCTGATTCATAACTGATCAACAGCATTATCCTGTCGTCCCCACCCAGGAGGACTGTATCCTGTTGTCCCCACCCAAGAGGCTGAAGATGAGGCATTAGTTAATATTCACAGCCTCCAAAAGGGGACTTTGGTAGTATTTGATTGATTGGTTATGCAAAACAATCGATTTCTGTTTCAATGCACTTCACCTCATTTTGAGTCTTTTATTTTTATGCATCTCAATCAATAGACTTTCTCACCTTAGGCATGAATTGCATAGTGTATTCTGCCATGGTACAAAGCAGACTGGGCGTTCAGTACCATGGACTTTGTTTAAAACTGTGTAATGTCTGCCTGCAGCTGGGCTTTGTGTACCATTTGAGCCCATATATGCCAGCTAAATTAATAGATCAGAGAGCAGGTACAGGCAGTGTGTGACAAGTGCAGAGCCAATACAAGGAGACAGTTAGGAGGGGAGCCAGGGAGGTTGGGCATCAAGCAGAGTTTGTTGGTTGATGGAATAGGTGTCAGGGTGGCAGCAGGAGAATGAAAGCATGGGAAGGTGTATAGAAGGGATAATATGCTGCCAGGTGCAGAAGATAAATTCTTCATAAATCTATAGAGTAAAACACATTAGGCTGTGTCCAGTGAAGGGGCTTTTTCTGACAAAAAGAAAAGCATTTAGTTCCTAAGTCTCAGTAAGACCATCCCTGTGGTGAGCTGAGTACCTTTGATATTTGGGGGATGGTGAAGCTTCATGTAGCTCAGAATAACAAGGTGTTAGACTCTAATAGTTAGACAGCACGGCCTATTCAGCTAAGGCTCATGTACTGATAATGCCTGTGAGTGCCAATCAGTAGCAGTGTCAAAGTAGATCTTCAGTGTTATTTGGTCAGTCCTCCAAATCCAACCTCCCCTGGGATCATTATCTTCAAGAGTCTCTTGGCTTGGCGTTTAAATTTTTATTCATCAACACCACTCATAAGTAGCTAAATCACATCACATCCTATCTGCAGTCATCTCCCTCTCCCCAAAGCAAATAGCTTAGTACTCATGCCTGGTGCTGCAATCAAAGACATGAATTAAACATCACAGAGGTAGCACGCAAGCTGCAAAATATATGGCAATCCATCCCTCAGGCAAAGCAGACATTCTTTGCTGCAGTGTGACACCCACCTCTCTGTACATAATGTTACCGTCACACTGGTGGTGAAAAGAGCAAACCGTGTCCTCTTCCCATCCCCTATTCTTTCCAGCTTTTCATCTGAACAATTGCAGCCAATAGCCAGTAGATCAATGGGCACGTTTCCAAATTATCACTCTAAGAGGTACAAGCACAAATTCAATTAAAAAGTAACAGGGTGCATGTACACTGCCAGCCCCTCTACTTTAAAAAAAAAATAATCCGCCCCCTCCCCTTTGGGAACAGGATGGACAGATTTTTCTCTAATCATAGCAAGCAGCTTGGGGGTAACTTGCATTACTTTAGAGGTAGCCTTGTGTAAGAGCTTATGCTTACTGATATGAGCTTACGTAAGTGATGTCACCTTCAGTTTCTCATGCAGGTGACAGTGCCTTCTCTGTGTGGCTTGACGCATTGTCCTGGGTGGAGTAACAACTAAAAGAAGCGAATATGTGCCAATTTTATTGAGATGTGTCCATTTTTAATATTGTGTCCCAACCAAATGGAACAGTGACATTAAGTCAGAACTGTGTCACAGCATACACCCTCCCTTGCATCCCCTCATGGGGAAACAGAAAGGGTGTTAGCAGGGAGAGCACCTCTGCAAGCATCTAAATGTGCAGTTACCCCAACTAGACTTGATCCTGTAGTCAGGGCAACCTGACCCAGTAGCCAGGGTCTCATGCCATAAGTTTCTGAGCAGCCCTTGAGTCAGGGCAGTGTGGCCTAGTAGCCGGAGTCAATATCTTAGGTCTATGGTGGGGTGCAGTACCCAGGTAGGGGGGCTCCACTGAGCCCCAGCCCAAGGCCCTATGGGTGCCAGGGTTGCAGCATTAAGTCAGCAGGGCTCCAAACCAAAACAAGCTGCTCAGACTACCACTACACCCCAGCACCACCCTTAGGGTCCCCTGGACTACTTCCTAGCTGGGACAGAGCAAAGGCTTGGTCAGTCACTGGGCTGTAGTTCCCTCCTTCCTGAGACTGTAGTTGTGAGCTTTCCCACGCGTCTCGGGCGTCAGCTCCAAGGCGCTCCCTGCTGGGTAACAGCTCTGCAGGGTCCACTCCAGCTGCCAAGTCTCCTCTGGATTGGGGCTGGGGCAACGTCAGGGTAGGAGCTCCCAGCAGGTATCCTCTCCATCTGCTGGCCAGCCCAGACTGAACTGAGCTGCCCTCTCTTATACTGGGGCAGCAGCCTGAGCCTGCCCACCAGGGCTTAAGGGGAGGAGCTTCTACCACCCACAGGGTTGGCTGAGTTACTGCAACGTGGGGTGAGTCAGCTCCATCACAAACTGGCTCATTAAAAAGCTAGAGATGCACCCCTGCTTTTTGACCATTCACACTACAATTGATGGAGTGTGTCCAGAAAAGGACTTCTTTGAATAACCACGGGATGTTTTGATTCACGAAAATAAGCCATCTCTGTCAAGCAAACAAAACACTTTGGTTGGCTCAGCCTTTGGAAGAATAGGTATGCAATGGTGCCACCATTTTCCCCCATAGAGGATGGCTTTACTCTCCAGCTAGGCTTTAAAGGCCTGCTCTTGCCTGGTCCCTTGCATTTTGTGGGCTAACTCAGCTCCTGCCCCTCAAACTGGGATTGTGCTTCGTTTATACTATTGAGACTCTGCAGAGCTTTCTGCACTGAGGCCAGGGTTGGATTAATGCTCCTGTGGGCCCAGGGCTGGACAGTAGGGCCATACTTACATTGGCACCCCTCATTGGCTGCTGCACACTGTGGAGAGGTCTGTGGGCCCATGTCCCGCTCTCCCCTATTTCCCCGTCAGCAGCAGTTGCAGTGTCCTGTGGGGTTGGGGAGAATCTGTGGGGCCACATCCTGCTCTCCTCTGTTGCGGGTGTGGTAGGGCAGCCCCTAACAGTCTTTCTGTGGCTCCCTCCTTGCGTCCATGGCAGGGGCAGAAGAGGCCAGAAGATGCCCTGGCTACCATTGAGCTGCAACAGCCGGGGCAGTGGGGCTCCTCCTCACCGTGTCCCTCCTTCACTGCTCCATCCCTAAGCACCTAGCCCTCCTGCCTGATTCCACGACATCACCTCATTCCCCTTGCCTTCCTCCCGTCTTGACCCCTTCATCCCCCATTTCTTTCTCCAGCCCCTCACATCCCACAGCCCAGGTCCTCCCACCACCATCCCTCTCGTGGCTCTGGCTCCCAGGGTTGGGGTCCTAACTTCACTTGCTTCCCCTGCCCTGCAAACAAAGGCAGCTTGCAGAAGATCCCCTGGGCAAGCAAGGGTGTAATTGCAGCCAGCTCAGCTGGGAGTAGCCTGGAGCCTCCCCCTGTGGCTGGGGTATGTGATCAGGAGGCCACACTGCCTGGACCGGGGAGGTCAGAAGGTCTCTCCTACATTCCCGCCAAGCAATGCCTCCCTGGGAGCAGAGGTCAGCCGGCCGGGACTGGATTTTTACATGGACCCAGGCTGCAGCCCCAAAGTCCCTGCATTAGTCCGGCCCTGAGTGAGGACCACAGTCAGGTCCACAAATGGAGATGTATATTGGGCCATTATGTTGTAATCATCTACCATTCGATGGAGCAAGCAGGTACCTTGTTGACAAGCAGATAAAGGGGCACATTGACAAACTTCTACTCAGACTCATCTAGCAGGAAATACTTCTGGCTGTAGATGCTTTGGGCTGGCACAGTGTCCCTTACTCTGTATAATTGGGGGCCCTACCCATTTTGGAATCTCTGGGAACCTCTCAGACTGCTGAGCACATTGCAGCGAATCTTTTCTTTTCCTATTTAACAGAAAACCACGATCCCCTATACTGTATCTACAGACCAGTTCTAGACACATTGCTTTGTAATTCTCTTGGCTTCCCAGCTGGGAAAGCTGCCTATATGGCAGGGCAATTTTTCAGGGGGTCTGGTGAGAAGAAAAAAAAAATCATGAGTTGACTCTTGGGGTTGGTAGTCAGGGGGCTCAATCAAGAGGCTCCTCAGCAGTTCCCAGGTTTGCTTGAACTGAACTGGTTTTGGCTGTCTCCTGCATCCTTGCCATACATCTGCAAAATCCTTTTGCAGGCCTACTGTTATTTTGGCCATATGATTTAAGTCACCAAGGTGGCCTGGCGGATGCAGGACAGCTTGACTTAGCTGGTGGCTTCTGGGTAACACGGAGAAGTTGCCGCCTCCCTGGGCCTCAGTTTCCCTCATCTGTGAATGGGGTAATGACCTCAATCTCCTGTGTAAAGCACTTTGAGATACACTAATTAAAAGTGCTATATCAAAACCCCAGGTACTTTTTTTTTTTTGCTTATTTTTTTCCTGTTACACAATGCTAGAAATGAATGACACCCTGAGTCATAAAAGTATTAATTTTATTATCATAAAAATATTCCACATTTTGTCATCATAAAACACATGAGAAAAAATGGGTGAATGACACATCATCTCCCTGAGTTCGGAGAAAATGGATTAGATCATATAAAAACATCGCTCGGAATGGAAAAGAATTCCTGTCAAGCATAGTCACCGAAGGATTCATTTCTGCAATCTCACATCCCATTAACAATAACCTCAACTACCCCCAACACCCTTCATTCATATATCACACTAATTTTTTTCCCTAAATGGCCTTCTAATTCCATCTGAGCAGACAACACTGTATTGGTTACAGTTCTAAATGTATTACAGTTTTAGTACAAATTTAAGTGCTAGGTACCAAATTCAGTCATGTGCACCACAACTTGAAGATACTAGTTACAGCAATCCTCAGAATATATGGACAGCCAAATGAATATTTGCAAAATAGGTTATTAAAAAGGGGTCACACATTGTGATGTATGATAAGAAGTTAGCTAAAATAACACATATATAAAAGGCTAAAAAAACCTGAAATAGAGAGCCAGTACTTGAATTAAGTGTCAGGAAAAGTATGTTTAGTGCATGTTTAGGTTCTGTTTAAGCCCCACATGGTGAAGATTTTCCTGCAACCTGACATACTGCTAACAAGTAAGTATTTCTATGAGAAATATCAGAAACATCATTCATTGCATTGCAACAGTTAGTAACGTTGGAGTCATTTATGATTACTCTTATCTCTTTGAGGTACCGCAAAGGATCTACAGTTATATATATATATTTTTTTTAACAAGTCACACCTTTCATTTTAAGCCACCATTTCTTGTTGCAACTACTATAATGTTATGGACACCCTTATATGTTGTATATCTCACATTCATAGTAATTGGCTTGCTTGACTCTCCGATCTCGTATACGTTTATATAGTTTACTACTAAAATAGTTTCCATCTCTTCAGCAACTTTCATCTGAAAATGATCCCAAGCACATTGATGAACATATGGTGGTGCTCATATCTATCACTGAATGTAGTCAGTTCTGGGGTTGTAAAGGATCTGTGTCTCAGAGAACACAGCAATACTCCACAGAAATACAGGGCAGGAAGACGCCATCTCCAAATGAAAAAAAATTAGGAGAATTCTAGATAGGTAGAATGTTACTACTTGAATTGAAATTTGACTTGGGTTAATATATTTCTATTTCACTTTTTTGGTTTAAATTAGGTAATTTTCAAAAGTACAAGTCTTGCACCTTACTTAAACTTCCCCTGCCGGTTTTTGTAGTTTATATTTACATTTTTCTGTTTCATAAAATGTTTCCTTCCTTGCTCTCAATGGCTGTGTGGAAGATAAACCCAAACAAAACAGGTAAAACTGACTACAAAAGGAAAAGACTGAAACTGAGAATACACATATATTATTACATGCAAATGGCATGCAAACTGAAAAATATAGCATTTTGTTTCAGCTACAGTCCTCTTAGGTACTTCCTGAAACAGTAGGAGATAAACATCACACTTCTGTTTGATAATCTGCTAAGCTGCTGGTGTCTCTTGAAAAAGCAGCAAAGCTCAAAAGAAGCCAGAGTGAAACTGGGGCGGCTTGTTGCTTTAAGGCAAGGCATGGAGTCTGATTCCCCTAGACGGCCATAAGTGTCTTGTTATTATTCAATCAATACTCAGGTATTCAGCCACCACTACTGTGATGGGAAAATGTTTCTTGGTGAACAACATCTTTGGTTTTCATACAAATTGTGCATTTCACAGTGATTAATTGATGTTCATGCCATATTCCTGCAGTTAATCAAAACCAGCCATCTAATGACTCCCGCACCCCAAAAAACAATATGAACAGGGCTATGTAGGTGTTAGAAATTATATTACATCATTCCAGTAGGTTTGTCAATCTGTGCTTCTGTCTAGGAAGCTTCACAGTTGGATATAAATAAAAACACTGCCTCCCCTTCTGTAATTCCTTTTCATGTGGACCACATAGCAGCAGCACAATTATGTCCAGAAAAGCAGTCTTGTTACTGAAAGTTCAACACCCCTCAATCCTTTACAGAGTCACTGAGCTCACAGATCTCCGATGGCTTCCATAGTTAAGTTCTTCTGTGTTCTCACTTGCCAGTTGTCTAGGGAACAGCCCAGGAGATGCTCTCCCAACAGGCATAAGTGTATCTTGCCCAGGACAGGGTTTTGCCGAGTTGGCAGCAGTAGTTTCTTCCTCTGCCCCCCTTCTGGTGGAAGAGTAATTTTCTACGTTCAGCATCCAGTCTCTTAGGGGATTCATTTCAGGGGTAGAGTGTCTCTGGTTATCACTGTTCCTACTAGGTGTAGCTGCTGCTTGGCCTGGAAACTGAGACACATATAAGTTGCTGTTGGTTCGACTGATGTCTTCGCTGGGGACTGGCGATGCCATAGATGTGCCTGGGATGACTTGTTTTCTTGACCTCCACCTCTGGATTTCCAGGTCGTGTGATTCTTTAGGGAGCTTATCCAGTTGCTGAGCTTTCAGAATTGGAGATGCTTTGAAAGTTCCTTGCACAGCCAAAATAAGATACCTGGTGAAAAGTGAAGAAGCATCCACAATTAATAAAGAGCATCATCAGTAATTTACCACAACATGACAAAAGTCTAACTCTGTTCTTCCAGGTTCCATTACTTCACAGTTGTCTGGCAAAGAGGTGTAATATTTCCAATGGAGGAACTTAAATACACACATTTCTCCACTTTTATGTTGTGATATAAATGACGATAATATAGTTTGTGCAGTCCTTGCATAGGGCAGGTAAAGTCAGACACAGATTAGTTTCACTGAGAGAGGCATTATCACTTAGGACACAGGGTTATATTCACTCATATTCAAAAAGCGGGTGGGCCGAAGGGACTTTATATCTCATCTGAAGCTTAGAAGTGAAAACAAACTCAGCTTGTGAGTGGCTCAGGAACCAGCAAAACAGACCTAGAAAGGTGGTACCTGTCTTTTCACTACTGTGCCAGGTCACATATGAAAACCAAAGCCTCAGCTTAAGCACTGGTTTCATAAAAAACATGGTTTGGCCTTTGGCCACATGGCCGGCTAGTATATATCCTCAACCAATGAAGTGGAGTGCTTTTTGAAGCTGTGTTAAGAAAGGACCCAGTCCTCCTCTTTCCCATACAGGAAGGGATCTTAATTCTGATTTCCCCCTCACACTCAAATCAGACAGTGTTGGGAGCTGGAAGTGGGACAGGAAGATAGGGAAAGATGGAAGGGTAGGGGCTTTTCACTCTCCCAGTACAATGAACAGGGGATTCTGTCCTAAGGATTTGTGGATTGTGGGAAAAATCAGAGAGGCTAGGACCAGTAAGGAGACGTTTCTTGCTTCTATACTGCCTCCACTGCACCCCACTCTCCCTGCAGCTCCCTGGCAGTGCCTGAAAGTTGAGCAAATTTGGGTGAAATTGGAAGACCAGAAGCAGTGACATCTATATTGTGTACTCAACAGGAAAGCAAAGTCATTTTTTTCCCTGTACCCTCTGCACAGGGCATATCAGAAAGAACCACCACACAGTGCTACTACAAAAAGCCTGTGCACATGAAGAGGAAACAGGCAAATCCTTCACCAAAACACTAAATGTATTAGCAACCTCAACCTATAGAATCAATAAGTACAAGAGGAAGTTCATCAGTAATTTAGCACATTACAAAAGTCTAACTCCGCTCTTCCAAATTCCATTACTTCACAGTTGTCTGGCGAAGAGGTGTAGTGTTTCCAAAGGAGGCACTTAAATACACACACTTCTTCACATTTATGATGTTATATAATCTTATTTTCTAGAGAAAGTCAGGCGTCTCAAAGCTGTAAACTTCAGGTGGAAAGAACAAAGAGCATGCTAAAAGGAAGAAAGTCAGAAGCAACAAAAATCTTAAATGGAGTGTAAGCTTGTATTTCAAAAGGGAGAAATGTTTTTCACAGTGGTGACAGAACAGAGTTCTAAGGGGGCTCGGACATTCAGCAAGGTTGAAATCCCTGTTGCATCAGCAGAAGACTGCGCTTGAAGTTTTCTGCCTTGATAACTTCAGGGGTTGAATACTACTGTTCCCGCTTGCAGGCAACACACGTTATTTTCTTTGGGAGTCTCTGTTTGCACATAATCCATGTTGGAGCCCCCTTAGAACTCAGTTCTGTCACAGTACCAAAAATATTTCTTCTTTTTGAAATACAAGCTCAGACTTGTTTGACTTAGGGTAAACTTAAACTTACCCTAAGCATGCATTTTTAAGGTTTAAGTTAGGGTAACAGAGGCTGAATATTGCTGTGCCCATACTGAGTACTAGTATAACTGCTTTCCCCTTGTAAATCTCAAAGCACTTCACAGAAGAGGGTAAGCATGACCATCTCCATTTTAGAGACAGGCAAAAGGAGGCATATAAAGCTATACTGTGACTTGTCAAAGATTAGATCACCATCTGAGCAAATGGCTGAACTGAGACTAGAAGCTGGGTCTCCAGACTACTAGTTTGGTGATCAATATATCCATTGGACCAAACATGACTCAGACACCTAAGGACAACATCATTTTTATGTTTATGAGGCATCCTCAATCATCATCATCATCAGTATTTTACTCTAATGCCCACAAATTCCCACCCTGGCAGGAAAAAGAAATAAACCAGATGTTCAGACCTTGGTAGAAGTGCGATGACTGGGGTAATGAGGCACACTAAATAAAAACTAGGATCTGAAAGCTGGTCCTCCATGATCCAGTAGGGGCTGGTGGGTTCATTACAATCAATGCAGACAGCATTGTAGACAGCTGAGAAGATGAAGTAAAGTAGAACACTTCCAATCATCGTGATCCAATGAAAGCATGTCTATGAATAGATGCAGATAACACAGCAATGATACCAAACACTGATGCTAGATTCCATGACTCCAGGTGTAGTAAAGGGGTATAGATAAGGAAATTGGAAGGAACATGCCTGTATAGATACAAGTTCTTGAGAAGTATTGCATAATGCAATACTTTTATACACACATGCACACCTTGACATAACTCATTCAATGGACAATAACTCCCAAGTAATAAAGACTATCTCTAAGAGCATGCCATAAAGTTTTCTAGTTTTATGACTAACAGTGCAAGAATTCTGCATTGTTCAGTCCCAAAGACCCTGTATGAATAATCAAAAATATTCCAGGGAGCCAATTATTTTAGACAAATCATCCATTTTTATAGGCTTGCTGCTGACACCTGACTAAATATAGAGAAATTCTTAATTCCTTTGCACGATACAGAGTTTAAAAAGTGATTGATTCCCTAAGACAATCCCACAGCTTTCTGTAGGCCCCATCCAGACTACAACAAAACCATATTTACAAATACAGAAACAGAAAAAATTGTCATTTGTATACAACACATTTACAGACGTACCCAAGTCTTCATTTCTAGAGCTTGGTGCAAGAGAATTGTGAAGAGAGAGACTGTATTGATGGGAGTTCCAAATGTGAAGATATCAACGTCAGAGTCCTTGTAAGTCTAGGAAACAGACGAAGATCAAATAAATCTTGACTACTGAGAATGCCTAAGAAAACATTATCTTTAGTTTGTAATATTTCTTTAAAGAGCTAATATATAAATGGTCAATGTACTTACCAAATAAGGGACAAAGAAGCAGATGATACTCTGGTAGAAGGCATCCAACACAGCAAGACTAAAAGTGGACAGCTTGTAGATCTGTAGGAAGTGAGGGATAACCATTCTCACACTCTTTCTGCTCATTTGTACAGCATCCATTATTCAAGCAAAACTCCCAGAAGACCCAAATGCTAGTCTTTAAAAATCCTTTCCATGGAACTGTAAGTTTGGGGAAATGTAATTGCTCATATTGATACTTAGGCATCTACTGTGACTTTAATGCCAACAGGAAAGGTCACTACAGGAGTGGCAGCTTGAATGAGGCCTTCTTATTGAGACAGTCCAAATGCCAGAGCAGCAATGATATGCTCTTTGAAAACACGAAGAAATACATTCCACAGAGGTCAAGTGAACAAGTGGTGTTGGAAGTGGGTGGGACCTCTTCATGGGCAACATGACTGCCCTCAACACTTTCTACTCTAAGGACTGGATTTTCAGAACACCATGGTGAAATCAATCTGAGCCATGGATGCTCAGCATCACTGAAAATCACACCCCACATGTACAATGATTAAAAACATGGCCGTCACATGAAAAAGAAGGTGGCATGACTCCTTATGTATCCTACTCTTTTGGGCCCTGGAAAGGGCAAATCAAAATCTGCCCTTAAAAAGGGTTTTGATTAGAACAGATTGGAAAAGAACAGTTGAGTCCAAGTTAGGCTATGCATTTTAAAATGAAAGAAAAAAGGCTCATGCATTTGTAATAAAGAACAGCCTGGTTCTCTGAACTTGACAGGGAGGTTTGAGAAAAAGCTTACTATAATCACCTAAACATATTTCCTGATTTTTGGCAATTTCTGAGTACTCAAAGTGAAAAATGAAAGCATCCACAATTTGAAAAGTGGGGTCACCAAGCTCTCACAGTGACAAAAGAACTACTTTGTGTGTTAAGATGACAAATTCTAAACATAACAGCAGGAGCACATACACATGGTGCACTAGTCTTTTGTTGATCTAAATGTTTAACAAATCAAACAAGGAGTCCCACGGCACTTTTAAAGATTAATCTTTACTGATCTTGTGCCCTGCCCTTCACTGTATTTAATTTTTCCCCTCCACACTGAACATCTTCCATTTCAACAACTGACAAAACAGGATTCACCCACAAAAGCTCATGTGATAAATAAAACTGTTAGTCTTTAAAAGTGCCACAGGACTCCCTGTTTGTTTTGCTGACCTAGATGAACTTGCTTACCTCTCTGGAACTAAAGGTTTAAGTTTACTTAGCACTTTCTATTGCTCATCTTTATTTTAAAAGCTTTTCCTTTAGCATGCTTCCTTGGCTTACAAATACTCAACGGCATTAGAATTTAACTAGGGTTCATGCTGTTTTTATACTCAGATGTTACATTTGAACTCCGCTCATTTATTTTTCCCTATACTTCCTGTAATGAAAAACTGAAGTCTTTGCAGATTCTTCCACTTCATCTTTTTTTTTTTTTTTAAGGTCAGAGACATCATTACAGCTTTCTGATGCTAAAAGAGTCTTCAGGGTTTGAATGTATATTGACTGCCTGATGCACCTCTCCACTGATTTCAATGGACTTCTAGTGTCTGCAGTCTTCTGGCTATTTTGGCCCCATGATGTTGAAGACACAAGGTTGGTGAGGTAATATCTTTTACTGGATCAATGTGTGTTGAAGAAGAGCTTTATGCAAGCTGCAATGCTTGGTGTCTCTCACTGACAGACATTGATCCAATAAAATGTAGTGCTTCACCCGTCTTGTGTCTTCAGTGGACTTGCACAGGAGTGACACTGGAATGACTCAGTGGCCAGCCAGGCCCATGAAGTTTGTGACTACATGAATGCTTCAGTTTACACCTTCCAATCCTGCCCCAAACTTTCAGTCAGCATCCAGCACAGCTTCCACCATAACCTCCACTCCAAGTCTATTCATGGGTTCTTAATATGACCCCAGTGACACAATCGCTTGTGTGGGTGTCAGCAAATGAGAAAGCATAGCTGGTTATTGAGTACCGGGAGTGAGGGGAGGCACCAGAATTGAGGATCACTAGCTTATCAGTCAAAACAGCAGAATCATAGAGTTTATTCCGGCTATCAAGACATACCTCTGAATTTTGCCCACTCTTGTATAGTTCAGGCAAACTTAGGAGTGTTTCTGCAGAAATATCTTTATCCGTGATTCCAAAAAGGATGGGGGGCAATGAAGTGAAAAAGAGATTGAAAAAGATCATCTGCCAGTAATCTATCATAGTGGCTCCTGAGAAGCCACAGAAGAACTGGTACCAGAAGAGCAGGGTGACATAGCTCTGTGAGAAAAATGAATAGAAAACACCACAAGATGCATTATGAGTAGACACAGCCCCAGCAATAAACTTGTCAGCAAAAATAGTTTATAGTAAGTATAAATTTCATCTTACTTCGGGCTTCTGAAAAAAAAGTTACAAATCTGGGCATTTTTAGACCTTCATCAACTGTGAAGGTCCTTTTGGGAGTGGTCTGGGTTTCTCACTTTGCAGTGCATATTTAAACCAGGTCCACCAATAGGGTTTAAACAGCATGGAGAGCTCTGAGAAAGCCTGCCACATCATACATCTGTTTCCCCTAATAGCTACTTGGTATTCCACATCCATTTCACCTACACAGATCTTAAACAGATAGCTTTGCATTCCTTTACTTTATCAATACTGTGTACCTTTAAGGAATATTTTGGTTTTAAGTAACTGCATCACAGGGTAATTATATGGTTAGGTTTTTCTTTTAAGAAAATACAGCAGAGTAATTAAATTATTCAATTCTGAGCAAGTTTTAAATCCTTTCATAAAATTGGTGGTGAGTGTGGAATCAAAAGATCTTCCCCCACTCCCAAATGGTAACATGGAGATGATAAACAGCAGCACTCCTGTTGAGAAAATGACTGCAGGTTGCAAATACATATCATTTAAGCTTTGAAAGCATGCCCAGACCAAAAAAGTTTCTTATTACAAATTTTAATATTGATAAGACATGATCCTTATTTAAAATGATGACTTTTTGAAAAATTTAAAATGTGAACACTTTCAATTCCAAGTAAATAGTCTTTCATGCTCAGAATGTATTTCAAGTCAAATAGACGTGATTGCACAGTCTTGCTGAAAGTGTATTACTATCAAGTTTATTCACTTTACATTATTCTTCAATGCACAGCTTATTTGCATATACATTAAACTTTTAATAAAAATGCTAGATATGACTGCACCAGTGCTTGCAAGCAGTGCCTATTAAATTAATAACAAAATTCAAACACTTCACATGCAGTTCTTGTCTCACATAAAGTCATATTCCATCTCCCAGCACTTATCTACCATTCCTTATACAAATAGGTAGCAAATTTTATTTTGAGGCTCATGAGTGTTACTTAAAAAGTTTCTAAACTAGTGCATAAAAGTCACTAAACAGGTTTCCTCTCCTCTGGGATGGCACTGTTTTCAACTTGTACAGTGAAAATGTAGATATTATTTCTTCTGACGGCTTTGGGTCAGTAAAGAACTAAGAGTGAATTTGAGGGTAACCATGAATTGTGCAAGTGTAGAAAAAGGAATTTCAATTCAACTGACATAAAGGAAACTTGGGCTACAAGAACTGGAATTTCAAGTCAGTTTGAGTGAAACAAGCCAAGGAATCCAGGATTCTCAGTATCTTACCACATTTTTGTAGAAGAAGTAAATCACCATCTTTGCCAAGCGAGAGTAGCACCAATGTCCGTGCACCAGAAGCAGCTTCTTGAGGTGCTTAAATCGAGATATTGCAAAGTCACTGGCCATCACAGCCTTAAATAAAAAAAAATTAAATTTGTTAAAAATTATATTTAATTTTTCTACCCAACATTAATTGGTTCAGGAATGAACAGTGAGGCAACCACCCACTATTGTGTTTACACTGTATGGAAGGTTTGAGGATGATAAACTTATAAAAGCTCTCCCAATCTTTCCAGTATGAGCCTTCATCTTTCTGCCTCCCCAGAATGCAGCATAGCAATGTAGCAATGAGCCGAAAAGAATGATGGAGGGGAACAGATGGAAAGAAGTCAGGATGAAAAGCCGCCCTGCACCAGAAGTTTTGGGAAATCCTACAAAAGAGGTGTTCCACAAAATAGATGTTGTTCCATTGCTGAATAACAACATCCGCTCATTTTGCAAGCTTAGAATAAATATTCGTGCATGTTAGTTGATGATCCAGTTAGCTCCACAGTGATGGAAAGCATAATGTCAGGATAGCAAATCGTCAACTTGTATCTTAACTTTAAGTTGTTACTCAGAACAAAGATCCCTCCATATGTCCTTGAAGCTAATCCGATCTTTGAAAGAAGATGGCATATACGAGTCACTTCATACAAACAGAAAGGGGATAAATTAAAGTGATACCTGCATGCCTTCTTGGCCAGATATTCCAACTCCAACATCAGCTGCTTGAATCATACTCACATCATTTGCACCATCCCCTGGAAGAGAAAAAAGAATTCATTTTCCTATTTCAGGAGATACAGGAAAAAACAATGCTCGGGTTGGCTTTGTTCACTGCTACATGCATGTGTCTGAGAGTAAGATCTCAAATAAACTATTGCTGACAGACAAGTATCTTTGCAGCAGCATGCATTTGTAGTTAGCGTTGCTGGTTCCTTGCCTTTTGATCAAGTGGTTTAAGATTAGATCAAGCAGCCAAGAAACTTCAGTCTGACACCTATGTGCTCTTGGGGTGAAACTGTGGCCCCACTAAAATCAATGAAAAAATCCCCTCTATAGAACTTGAAGCATAAAATATTAAGCAGAGTCAGTGGCAGAGGTGGGAATTGTGAACTCATATTTTAACTATCACAATTGTTCAAATTTTTCAACATGTATACTATTTTTTATGGACTCTGTACGTACAGTACATAAATTTACTTTGTGAAGTTCAGCTTATTTGCTCCAGCCATCACCAAAACCAACCCACCAAACAAAAAAGGCTTTGAGAACAATTTGTTCCTTTCCCCTTAATGGGAAAAAGTGAATTTCCTTCATTTTCTCTAAATTGAAAAATGAACTGAAATATTTGGATTCAGGCAGAGGCCACTCAAAATGTGCACCTTTTCAAAAGAAAATGCTCAGTGATAGAAATAGGAATTATAACAGTTTTACAACTACTTCCTTCTCACATGCTTTCTGTGTCACTGGATACTGAGTCTAAAGTATTCTGAGAATCAGTTATGTTTTTTTCTTGGTGGAATTCAAATTACCAGATGGATGCTTTTGCAGTAATTCATTTTGTAGATTTCTATTAACTAAATCACAAAAGATAATGCAAATTACACAGTATAATGAGCCACTTTAAAAACCACAATTCAACCCATCATAATTTTGACAGCATTTTCAAGATCTTTGATGACAAATAATATTCCCATGACATGAATATTCAAGTTTATATGTAAACATGTAGTGTGTGAGTTAGGTAAAGCAGTGAAGCAGCATAAACTAAAAGGAAGAGTGGAAAAATATATCTTGTTTTTACATTTTTCTTTAAAAAAAACTCATGCAAATCTAGAAATTCAAAAAAGTTATCAGATGTTTTCCATCCTATCAGTATTTTGTTTAGCCCATATGCAAGGATTTTAGTAGAATCACTAACAATGAAACAAGAAACTTGCAAATTTCACATTAACTAGTTGACATGCAGGTGAAAAGTAAGTGTGTCAGCATCTGTTGCTGCTCTGTAGATATTCTGTTTTGACAAACTGGGAAAAATCCCAGAGCAAAAGAGAGCCGTTAACCCAACAACCAGAGTAAGTATTATTATGACTGCGATCATTAGATGTGGTGGGTTCTGAGTTGGTGCAGAGAATTATTTTTTAAGAGTCTGGCTGGTGAGTCTTGCTCACATGCTTATGGATTAGCTGATCACCATATTTGGGGTCAGGAGGGGATTTCCCCCAGGGCAGATTGGCAGGGGCCCTGAAGGTTTTTGCCTTCCATTGTAGAGTGGGCCATGGTCACTTGCTGGTGGCTCCTCTGTGGCTTGACATTTTTAAACCAATGACTCAGTCATAGGTTAGGTACTTATTGCAGGAGTGAGCAGGAAGTTCTGTGGGCTGCACTGTGCAGGAGATCAAACTAGATGATCATACTGGTCCCTTCTGTTCATAAAAAAAATCTATGAATCTATGACTGGTTCCCCTAAATATAGGTGTGTTGGAGGACAGCAGGGAGGAAGAGCTACAGATATTGAAAGTCACCATACACCCTCATCAGATCTTTAACAGGAGGAAAGGCCGTGCAATGTAGCAGGCTCTTCATGAGGAAACTTCACCTGCAAGTGTATGGCTAGTCATCTGTAAGTGTATGGAGAGAATATTTAGCAGCGTCTTTTTCTATCAGGCAGGAACAACAGCATGAAGATTACATAGCAATGCTGCCCACTCGCTCATAATTCATCATGAATGTAAAAAGCATAAAGTAAACTACAGTTGCAAGAGACTAAGGAAGTCAAGTACCTATTGACAGTGTCATGACTTTTAGTTGTCTCCTCACTAGTTTGACCACCATGCTCTTCTGCAAAGGAGTGGCGCGGCAGCACAAAACTGAGTGACAGTACTTTGTCAGCTCCAGAAACTTCTTTTCCAGCTTTCCTTGGAAAATGATATTCAACGTTCTGCCATCAACTACCAGTCCAAAATCAGGCTTAGGGACCGTGGAGGCTGGTGAGGATGACGACAGGCTAAAGCCAAAATATTTCCATTTTTTTCCTTTAGCATTAGAATTTTTCCTCACTTCTTCCAATGTTAAATCCAAGAGGGATTCACAGGTTTCCTGGGAGAAGATGTAATTGTTATAAAATGCTTATATGTATATCCCGTTACAATATTACCAATTTGTGTGTCAAATCAGGCCAGGTGCATTAGAGAATATCACAGAAGCAAAAGGAGTGGTTGACAGAGGAAAGCAATAATTTACAAGACTGGAGGTTATACCAGTGATATCATTAGCTTCTTCACCCATAAAATGTATGCTAAAAATACTGATCATTTTAATAACCATTTGGTTCCAATATGACCTTTCACTTTAAAAGAAAGTCTAGTTTTACCAAGAGAGCCTATATTTGTGCATGCAGTGGTAAGAAATTAGGAAAAGCAACATATTAATTATTTTAAATAAATTGCATTGTTATAGCCTTTTCCATGCATTCCTAACAATAATATTAACAGCAATAACAACAAAACAACCCTGTCAGGGATAGCGAAGTCATGATTCACATTTCTCTTTCGGACTGGCACACATGGAGTCTAGCAACTCTCACGTGAGGAACAGCGAAGGCTTGAATCATGTCTCTCTCTCACATAGAACCTGACAGAAAAAATAAGATCAGGATTTTTAAAAGTAGTACTGGTTTTGAAATATGTCAAGTGCTGGGCATAGCTAGGAACTAAATCCAGCTGCAAGTATCACCTGCTTCTTGACTCTAGCTACAAAATCATCCAACCCCTCATTAGTGCCCTTCCCTGCTTTGAACAAAACTCTTCTTTCAGAAATGCACAATCTCTAAAGGCTTACATAGGAGCTGGATATGGACATATCCAAGAGTGGAACTTGCCTTTCTCCAAACTGCCTTCCTTTCCTTCAGATTACATAAGGGCACAGTAACAGGAAGGTGAAGTTCATCTTGCTGTTAGTTCTAAAAATCTGAAAGTCTTTTTCTGTGGCATTGCACAACACACCCAAAGAGCTAATCTCTTCTCTTTTTTGCCTTCTGTCAGCCTTACTGAGATGAGTCACTTCCAAAATATTATATTCATTTTATCTTGCATAAGGTGGACATGCAAGATTTAATTTACACTTAAGTGGGAGGCTCTAAAAATCACACATACCTCTGACATCTTATAGGAAGCCACATCTAGCTTATTCACTAAACTCGTCTAAAAATAGGAACAGTGCCTTTCTTTGAGTAAACCAGGAAATATGTGTTGAAAAGTTGTTTTTTTAATTAACCTTAAAGAAACTAATTGCTCAGTGCTGGCGTCTAGGGATATATCCAATTTCTAGGGTTTGGGTGAGTCTTTGGGGGTAACTTTTCCCAGTATAATAAAGGTCTGATGTCAACGGGAAGAGTGACTGCATTGGGACCCCTTTTTTTCCATATGTCCACCTGGTTTCATTATTTCACTATTTCTGTCAGGGAGCTGTAGGCCTTATAGAGATCTGCCTACCCCTCCTTCCTCAGCTCAGAGGAAATTACAGTGATGAAAAACAGTGATTGAGAGTCCAGATGTTTTGGCCAAGAATGGTTTGATGCTCTGGCCCACGCTGGCCAGTGGGAAGAGCATGTAAGAAGCGTAAGGTTCCCTACACATCTGAAGACTGGCAGTATCAGTGAATATATGGTGGACTAGAGATTTGGGGAGAGTTTCTTCTACCCCTGCAGGAATGGGTCATCTAAATTTGGGCTCACAAATGGGTGTAAAAGACTATACAATACTGTTGTTAAAATGGGGATATCTACCTTTTGTGCCTTGTGTACAACACTGAGCATGCATATAGGTGTCCTTTAAGGAGAAAGAAACTGACATTTTAAACCACCAGAACTTTACTCTAGCAATGAACTGCCATACTTGTCCACATCTGGCACCGCCCTCTGCTGGATGGGATGAGAATACTTAACTGTGTGTCATGAGCTATATACTGACAAGGAGATTTTCCTTTAGTTTAATTAGTAAAGAATCATGCTTTTGGAGCAAGTGGATCTGAGTCATACCCCAAATGTTGTCATGTAATTCTTAGATGCCTTTGTGAAAGTTATGAAGTCTAAGTTGATTATGGATTTGTTATAGTCACAATTCCACCAGTACATCTTTTTTTTTTTTTTTAAACATTAAAAAGCTCTTTTCAGATTACTGAACACAATTTAAGCAGAGGAAGTCTTATCATTCTCTAAACTGGGATTGCAGAACACTGATGCTTTTTGGTATCAAACTGCATGCCAAATGGCCTCCAAACAACCATTCAACATAAAAAATTTCAGCTTTATATACAAATGAAATTTCGCATGCATTAAGCATACAGCCCACCAAGGCAACTTAATAGGGCACTACACATGGTAAAATATGACTCCTTTCTTTAAGGCAGACATGCATATCAAATTCGATTTAGCAGAGAAGATATTCCATGCATGCTTTCTATTTCCAAAAATAATATATTAAAAAAAAAGACATTTCTATAGAATTCTATTTGTGTTTGGGGAGCTGCTAGCCACAGACAAAGGAAGCTACAAAGTAGGCCAGCTAACTGTTCTATAAAAGCATCCATCACAATAAAATATTCAGTTCTTATTTAGTGCTTTTCACATTCAAAGCATTTTACAAAACATGATTTAGTTAATCCTCCCATAGCTGCATGGAAGTAGGTGTGAAAGTTATTCAGCTGTCCCGTGGGCTGATAGATCACATGATCCTGCCATATGCTATCAGAGCACAAACCTCACTTTTGATCTGAAACAAAGGCTAGCAATCACCTGTCCTGGGCTACTTGTGAGCCAGTTCATAATTCTGGTCAGGAGAAGGGCTAAGATTCAGGCGCTCTTTTGGTTGGACTCAGCTTCCCACCATTTCAGAAAATGGATCTCATTCATGGGGGGTTTAGGTATCACTTAACCATCTATAGAGGTGAGAGCTGAACTGGCAGGCACATCTAAGCTCTTGTTGCACAATTCAGTAGTTCTTTGTGCAGTAATTGTGCAGGCCTGTTGGGCTGGACCTTAGGTTTAAGTGGACTGATTAATTCAAAGGACAGTTAGAATGCTCCAGATGTAACAAAAAGGAAGGCCGTGGGAAACAGTTATAGCTTGCTTCCTTGATGGTTTACTCTGGATTCCATTGTGGTATATTGAAAACTGTTAAAATTAAAAGCTAACACTGTAGGAGGAAGAGGTTTCCTAGTCTTGCTTGCAGGCCAGGAGGCTCTATAAGGCTATGTCTACACTACAAAAGATAAGTTGACTTTATTAAGTCAACTTTAAGTTGACCTTATTAAGCTGACTTAGTGAGGCCACATTGCATTATGTTGACTTTAACTCTTGAAGTCAATTTTAAAGGCGGGAATTATTAAGTCGACTTAAGGAAACCCTCAAGTCGACTTAATGAACTCCAAATGTGGCCAGGGCTTTGCTTAAGTTGACTTAAGCCCATATTGTAGACATACCCTAAGGAAGCATGCAATCTAGGTCCTCTGCACTCAAACCAGCTTAGAGCAAGATGGGCTGAGTTGTGACCCTCTGCCTTAAGGAGTCTCCTGCTTCATTGCTGTTTTTTGTGTGTTAGGGTTCCAGATTTTAAGAAATAAAGTAGTGTTATGCTGCAACCTTTTAGAAATAGTATTTTCTGTTTTTATTTAACTTCTCTGTATGTAAGCTGTGAAATATAATGTCTCTGAGCAGGTGTGGCTGAGAAGGAAGATTCAGGAATGTTACTTTACCTAAATTTGGCAGAGTAAGCTTGTGCTAGTCACTGTGTGAACCTCTTATTTACGATGACTATACAAATAATGTGTGTGCAAATCAATGCAAGGTACACCACATTGAGTACCTGCAAAATGATCTCATTTTTACAGGACAAGGAGAACTATTATGAGAAGGTTAAAGGGAAAGGATGCTACTGACCCAGGACAAAGAAGCTGTGCTAAATCTTCCCTGCTAACTAACTAATTTCTTATGAAGTCTAAGTACACTAACTCCATTTAGAAGTATGCACTACATCTCTGTATGAGATTCTGAAGTGAACAGAATCCACACCTGTACATTATTCCCTAAAGTTGATTCATGCAGTACTGTAAAATGGTCTTCCTACAGATATCACCTGGAGTTAAATTATCATTGCAAGTGAAAATTCCATTGCAAGGAGCAAAGTCAAACATCAACACTATTATGTGATCAGGCACTTCAGCTGCAAATTACCTTTTCTCTAAAGCATAATATTCAATGTCTTCCTTTTTCTTGAGGGAAAAAATATTTTCATTTGGAAAATACATTATATTTTAATCTCAGAAAAAAATCTTCTATAAAACCTGCTCAGATTCTGAATCACGCAACATGATGTGTGTGGTCTAAGAGCCTAAGGCCTTTTCCAGTATGTCTGAGGGGTTTTTCTTGTTGCTTTTCATGAAGCATTAATACAAAATAAGCATTTCCAGGCCCCAAATCATTAAGGAAGTGGTATGCAATTTCCTAAAAACTTTTTACCCTTTTCTGTACACACCTTGCTTTCAGTATTAATAGTAAAGACAGTGTCTTTTTCGTCCAGAAGTTTACAAGAATGTGCGATATTAACTGCTGTTTCCTGCTTGTCTCCAGTCAGCACCCAGATTTGTATTCCAGCCTCTCGGAGAGCTGCAATAGTATCAGGTACTCCGTCTTGCAGTCGATCCTCAATCCCTGTTGCTCCTGGTAAAAAGGAAAGATGAGAAGTGGGTCAAATTTATTTCCCTTTGAAAGCTATAGGGTGAGATGGTTTTAAAATGAAGATATCAAAAATCTTTGATCCTAAATAAAGATGTAGTGTGTATTGGCAGCTAGATATTGATAGAGACTTCAAAGAATAAAATTAAGCCTGCATTCAGGGAAAGAACTTTATGTAGATTCCTTATATTTTTGCATTATCTCAAGCCTCACATCTGTCCTGGAGGGAATATGTGGATGAATACTGAACAGTTCTAAGTGATTAGCACACAGAGAAATCTGCATTTAGATTGAGATTAAAAAAACAAAACAAAACCCGGCAATCAATGACTAGTGGCCATTCATTTTATTTGGCACGGTAATGTCTCATTTCATTTCTTTTTAATATTCCAAAATGATAATGTACTGGCCAAGGAATACACTACATGTATTCTTTTTTTTTTTTTTTTGAAGTACTGTGTTAGTTCCCATCATAGGAACTAAAAAAGATACAATTCTATGCTGAATCTTGGCTATTTATTTGAAAGACACTCTACTGGCAAATCAGATGCTTCTTCCACCAAAGGAAAGTGAGATAATATATCAGATTTCTTCTTCTGAAGTATGTAAAGTTAGAAGAAGCAGCCAATACTCATGCTGGAGGAAATCACATTATGAAAGACTTACAAACAGTTCTTTCTTATCTCCTCCACTAGAAGTCAGTTTGCAGTTGCTGTAACAGTGATACTTGCTGTACATTAACCAACAGTATGACAAAGCAAAAAAAGATAGTTCTTTGAGGAAAATTAAGTAGAAGAGCATACAGATGCATTTTAGTTGGCAAAGGTGACAGATTCTGACAGGTACACTAGCTCACCTATAGTTCTTTTTTTTTTGCAGTATTTATTGCTATTGCTGTAATTTCTACAAACATCATTGCTGAGATTATGAAACGCCACAATAACAACAGGCTGCAATTATATAGATCAGGATGACAAAGTGCTTGAACATACAGCAGACAAAGATTAAACCTGGGCTCCTTTGAAAAGATAGATCTAAAATAGCAAAATATTTGGACTCAAGAAAGAGAATATTTAACAACTCTCATATTAATGAGAAAACATATATAACATATTTGCCCTTGGAAGCTGCATCCAGTGCAGAAATGTTTTATATTTGTAACAAATAGTTGCAAAGTGCTACAGGAAGACCTTTAAATATAAATTGATTTAAGTCATTTTTTCGTTGGTCACCAAGGACATCACCTGAAAGCGAGCCATATTTCACTCAAAAATAAGTTTTATTTTTAGCTACCTAGCAAGGTGAGTTTGGTTTCCAGATGCTGTGCTGTGTCCAGTAGTAGCTCTTCTCTGTTGTCAATCGCTGCCTCTGCCTCACGACGAAAATTGGCCCATTTCCAGAAGTCATCTTCACTCAAAACCTGTGAAACAGGAATACAGGTGTGTATGCTGCAGTCAGATGTAGGTGCTCAAACTGTGCTTGGTCTGTGGCCCACTATGGTGCAACACAACTCTCATAGAATGAAATAGAATGAAGAATCAAGCATTGAGGAAGAATTGGAAAGTTGTGAGAGGCAAGACTACAAAAAGAACACACTCTTAGTGAAGCATCACATACCCATAATGGAAAGTTTGCATGGGTAGAGGTTTGTTGCAATACAATACTGATTAACAGATATTTTTAGAGAAGTCTCTGCTAGAATGGAAGATGCTTATGATTTAAAAATGCTTGCTTTCTTTGCAGGTGGGCATCCCGGAGTCTCATCCTGTAAATCACAACCTTGCATCTATTGCTTCAGCCCACTGAATCTAACCAAGCTCACCTTAATCTAACCTGGGAAAATAGAGCAGTAATATTTTGGATTCCAAAGTGATAGTTACTACCCAAGAGTTCATTTGTAATGTATCCCATCACCTTCAACCTTGCCCAACTGAAGGCAGCATGGGCAAGTTGCTATAAGGAAAACAGCTCTGCCTTCTCACTTAGTCTAAAATGGTACAGACAGCAGCTACTTCTCGTTCTTCTTCAAGAGAGGCATGGCTTGGAGAAACTATTGGTTCCAGCAGGCAGTGCTTCCCAGCAATGATCTCGAAGGAGCAATGAATGCTGAGACATATTTCTGAAGACTGCAGATCTCTATGGGCTGGATTTTACCTATAGGCTGAGTTATGATCATCACTGCATTACAGACATCAGGATAAAAAACACAACTGCTCCAAATGGAGTACAAGATGTTTGAAAACAGACTGCCAAATAAAATTTAAAAGAACAGCTAATGAATTGCTGTTTTGTTTGATCTTGCCTAGAATCACTAGCTAGGAATACCTAGGGTAGTCCTAGGAGGCAGATATTGCTAAACAGTTAAAACGTCTGGTCTCTGACAGTGGTCAAATACTTCAGAAAAAGGTGCAAAATCAATTTTCCACAAGAAAAGTTCCCTTCTAGTCCCAGGCAGTTAAGTTTTGGCTTGAAGCTTAATGGAGAAATGTGAGAACTACAAACAAATCATAAATCTGTTCACAGGTACAGGGTATTGCTAACAAATATCATGAGTCCAATTACTTCTTACCTTCTTAGCTATGCAAAGGGTTCGTAGGCCATATCGTGCATACCAGTCCAAGTGTTTCTGTGTTCTAGCTTGTATTCTTCTCAGCTTCTTCCCCAGGTGAACATCAGCTGTGAATTACAAGCACTCAGTTACTTATTTCAAGTCCAGATCATTCCAAACTTAACAGCAGCAGTAGCAGCAACACTAAAAACAAGCAACAGAGGAACTTGTGTACTAACAAACCAGCAATTCCTTTCAAAGCTCTTATGTATTAGTTTATATTCCATAAGCCCACATGAATATAAAATATCCCTTAGCTCCGAGATACACGACAGGAGGTCATTCCTTGGTTTTCTTTATGCTACAGCTCCATTGGTACCAAGTTAAAATACACTGGTCAAGCCCATATAAGAGCACCTTATTCAGTTACTTTAGTCTGTCTATGAATCTTGATTAGACCCCTTTTCCACATTCCAAGCCCTGTCAGGTTAAAAAATACACCTCAGTTTTGATCTGTAATAACACTATAAGGGGCTTATTAGCCCTTTATCATTCAAAAGCATGGATATAATATTAAAAAGTACATGTAAACTTCCAGTCCTCCTTAGCAGACAACATGACGTTAATAGCTTACTAGCTAGTACACTAATTACCTTTGGCAGGGTCTTCCAGTAAATCCATTATGACCGAGTCAGCTCCCTTGGTGTAGACAATTATCTCATTGGTAAACGGGTGCCTCACCACCACCGACATCCTTTTCCGGACTGAGTCAAAACCCAAGGTGCAAAGTATGTCAAAGGTGAGGAGGGTACCTTGTGGCAACCTCACAGTTACTTGTTCAGGCGTCCTGGACATTAAAGTGAAACTGTAAGCACGGGCAGCATGGACAAGTGCTGCTTCATCTGGACTCTCCGCCTCGTAACAGAAGTCTGGCTGCAAATTGCCTTGGTAAACAGGCCCAAACACCTCATCAAGGGAGGCGCTCCCAGTTTCTGTGCTGTCTTTCCTGGATATTACATTCGCTCTGCCATTACCATCATAGCCAACATTTGTTGAGTTGGAGAAGGTCTGGGTGGGAGTGGCACCTTTGTCATAGGAGTCTGTGGCAGCTGGATTCCCTTTACTGTTCTTTGTGTTAAAACTTGCTCCTACATCTGAACCAGACTGAGTCAATGAGAAAGACTGACCAAGGTTTCCTAATTTGAGCCGTTGGAGCAGCTGGTGAATCTTTTCCCGGGAGATCCCTGATGGTTTCATCAGTGGTGGTACTATAACCTTCAGACATGAGAAGATGTTAGGAACATTGCAGATGAAATTAAACAAGATGAACCACAGAGGTATTTCCAAACCCCAGTGTGTACATCAAAGTAATGATTTTTAAAAAAATATAAAGTATCCTTTTTCTAACTAATTATGTCAAGGTATTTTCAGGAGAACAGTTAGAGTTAAGCTCCAAAGGGGTAGCCATGTTAGTCTCATACAGCAAAACAAACAAGGAGTCTTGTGGCACTTTTAAAGGCAAATAAATAAATAAATAATGTTAGTCTTTAAAAGTGTTGCCAGACTCCTTGTTAGTTAGGGTTAACTTCTAGATTTAATGGTGATCTATGGGTGAGACAGGGTGGTGCTTTTAAAATCCTCACAAATCCCTGATATAACTAAACATGGTTTCATAGTGAGTGAACTTTGTAGCAGTCAACATATGTCTAAAGTATAAGGGAATGCTGCAGATACTGAGGCAACCATGTTGATTAATCTTACGGGGCAAGTTCTTAAGGGCCACCATAGTAGGCCGGGATGTAAGAAGGTAGGGAGGGAGAGGAGTTAAGTTAAGGACCATTGGGGGCACAAGAACAAATGAATATAAATTGGCCATCAGGAAGTTTAGGTTCGAAATTAGGTGAAGGTTTCTAACTACCAAAGGAGTGAGGGTTTGGAAGAACCTTCTAAGGGGAGCAGTGGTGGGCAAAACACCTAATGGGCTCCAAGACTGAGCTGACAAGTTTATGGAGAGGATAGTATGATGATATTGCCCATAATGGCACATTTATAATCTGCAACTGGTTGCAGCAAATATCTCAAACATTTGGTGATGAGATACTAGATGGAGAAGGTTCTGAATTACAATGGAGAAGTCTTTTCCATCTGTCTGGTTGATGGGTATTGCCCACATACTCAGCATCAAACTGATCATGGTATTAGTGGTTGGGAAGGAATTTTTCCCCAGATCAGACTGGCAGAAAGCCTGGGGGTTTTTCACCTTCCTCTGCAGTACAGAGTACAGGTCATTTGCAGGTTCAAACTAGTGTAAATGGTGGATTCTCTGTAACAATGTCTTTAACCTATGATTGGTGGGCTTCAGCCAGAAGATAGGGGTCTATTACAGGAGTGGGTGGGTGAAGTTCTGTGCTTTGCAATGTTCTGGAAGTTGGACCATATGGTCTTGATGGGTCTTTCTGACTTAAAGTTTATGAGGTAGACGGCAGAATAACAGTCATTGGAGTTATTGCAGAGAGGAGATACAAAAAACTCATGGCAATTCCAAAATAGTGTTTTTTTACCACTGCAAACAGCTTTCAAGTTAACTATTTAGATTTTAAGCAAATCAGTTCCCTTGTGCTAAGTCTACACTTATACTTAAATTGAATTAATGATGATTAATTTGATTTAAAGTATTGCATGGCTACACTAGCTTTCCTTAGTTTGAAATAAGGACCTCTCTCAATTTGAAATAAGGAAAGGTCATTCTGAAATGATAAAACCTCCCTTAAATTTGAAACGACAGTTAAATCAAACTTATTAGTTCAATTTAACCCAGTGTAGCTGTGTTAATTCTCACTAACCATTCGTTTGAATTAACACTTTTTGCCCTTCCTCCTCCCAGGGTGCCTTCCTCTTTCTATATATTGGGTGGGGGCATGGCCCTTCTTGGGGGTCATGTTGCCAAACCTCCCATGGTACCCTTCTCCTAAATTGAATGAGCAAGTCCTGTCCATGGATGTGCTAGTTTGATTTGGGTTTCTAGTGGAGACATGTTAATTTGATTTAACTTAATTCAATTTAATGATTATTAGTTCAATTTAATTAGTTCAATTTAACTTAATTCAATTTAACAATCTAAGCATAGAAATAGCTGTAGTGTATTTAAAGTGAGATCACCCTTTGTCTTGGCTCAGTTGCTGTGGAGACCACAACAGTATTACAGATGGCCAGTGCAAGAAAAAAGTCAACAACAGTGGAGGTGTCGTCTGCAGATGAAAATGACGTTGAAGACTCTATCTGGAGTGCAGCCTCTCTCGCTTTCATCAATAGCCTGTTATCAGGGGTCACATCCTTTTCCTGGAAGAGAAATCACTCAGTAAGTATCCCTCACATTTGAAACAGTGACTGAACTGCACTTTTAAGTTTCTTAGGACCTTCAAGGAAACGCTTATGTACCCAGCACATAGGAAAAAGATAGCTGCCACATAAACAGAAGGTCAGTGGGAAACTCACTATTCCCTGAAAGAGAATTTCCTGTTACATCTCTCACCTTCTTATCGGAGAGATGTAGCAAGAACTGAAGAATAAAAATGCATGATCTTCACCTTTATGATAATTTCAGAATTATTTAGATTTTATGTTGCAGTACTACCTAGTCTCTCTCCATCTATTGTTTAAAGGAACATAAGATAGATGTCAATACTCTCACATTTGAAATATCACTTTATTAGTATGTTTAGCACCATCGGGGTGAGAGGAAGGGGGAAAATTTTGCCACCATTTACACTAACTGAAAGCCCACTGAAGTTCATTTGTAAGTGTGGGCTGACTTAATTCTTGAACATCCACCAGAATAGGTAGAAAAAGCAAAGATCATACTTTTAAAATTAGCTTTGAGAGTCACAGGAATGCACTGTGCATATGATTCATGCTGTTTTAACTTTCACCTTCACTATTCTTAATTCCTTCTCACACATCATCACTAATGAAAGCTTCAAGGATCTTTCCCAAGAAGAGAAAATCCACCAGCTCAGAGCAATGACAATGATGGAGAGTGGAATAAATGCCTATAGATCTTTGATCATTTTATTAGGCACGCAGAAAGTGTAAGTCAGGCCAGAATCTGCTCCTGGATCACTAAAACTCATGTTATATAATCTACACTATTGCTCTACACCCATATTCAGACCTAAATGGGCAAAATTTTGAAACCATTGATCACTGAATTAAGTGGAATTTCAAAAAAAGAATAAGTGATGACCTAAGTGAATTTGCTTGCAAGGTTGGCCCCTATGCTTACTTTTTGCTCTTAACTCACATGATCAGTTTCACTTCTCATTCTTGTTTCCAAAAATGCAAGGACTCAACCACAGCACCCCAATGTGTTTTTACTGAATTTAAAAAAAAAAGATCACTAATTCCTGTGATGTGCCATTTTGTAATCCTTAGCCCCAACTTCATTTTTCATAAATTTAAATTTAATGAAGGCCATGTTTAATAAGAGTATCCAGTTTTAAAATGAAAGCCTCTGTCTGAGCCAAGGCTTTTATATTTCTTCTTTAAACTACTGCCAAAACAATTTAGCTTCCCACTCAGTACATCTCAGCCATTGGCCTCTCCTCCTTCAATCTGGCACAATTATTATAAGATTCCCTGGTATGCAATGACAATAAATCAATAACCTTTAGGGCTCTGTTGTGCTGAGCTTAATGTGTTACATTACAATGGCTCCTTGCTAAAGTGAATAGAGAACCTTAAATCAGTCTAATAATTGAAAATAAATCTTTTTCTAATTATGCTGAACAGATCCTGAGTGAAACACAAAGACAAAACAAGATGATGCATTAAACTCTCAGCTACGGGAGGCCCTCTTGTGCCCCTGGGTCCAGCGATTTAAACCAGCATTCCTTTGAAATAAGTGGAAGATCTAAACATACTAAATTTCAGCAGCAAAGAAAGGGCATTTACTATTTGCTACAGCATCATTTAACTCCAAGTAATCACATATTACTGAACATGTAGCTATTTATGCTACATTTGTGAACTTCGACAAATTTGCCAAGGCACACTCATGCAAATAGCAAAACACAACATACACCTGTCTCTTGGTCCTGTCTATCATCCAGCCAGCCAGTTTCTACTGCATCTATATCATTAGTATCCAACACTGCATCACCATGCAGCAGATGAAGAATTATTTAACCTCCAGCAGGCTACTCCTGCTGGAACTTTCTGTAATATAGTTCTCTGCACATTACAATTATTGGATGATAAGGGGACACTGTCAGATGGGACAAGCTAGATCATACACAATTGAAACATAAAAGAAAAGTTTTCATTATATTTAAATATTCAATGAAAACAGATGTTGGCTTGGATTTATACATTTGCACACAGCTGGATAATAATATGCAAGAGGCAGAAAGGGAACCTGACATCTACTTTCACTGTCCAAGCAGAGTCAAATGTAGAAAATGAATAATCAGCATTAATATTGGAAAAGTCAATTAAATTTTTAAAATCCTGCCATTGTTAGTAAGCAAGTTCATTATTAATAAAATGGATAAAGTTATTTAAGTTTTGAAAGATAATGAATTAATAGTTTTAATTTGAGCAAATAATTGAATAAAAATTAAAAATAAGTTAGACTCTAAAAGCCAATGTTAACTACTGTATTTCTTGAAGATCAAAAATTGTTTCTAATAATATTTATAGGATATACTGTAGCAGACTTATAAGAACCTTATTTAAAAAGCATAGCAAAGGGCAAAGTAATAACCCTCTTTCAATCTCATTTCATAATTTATTCCTTTTCCCACTGTAACTTTTCTCCCTCCATTCTTCAGGGTACAAGGAAGTCCCCTCCTCATTTCAGGGTTATATATATATTTTTTTTTGGTAGCATACAATTTGCTGGAATCTTTCATCCTCCCTTAGAAGAGTTGCAGCAGCAGCAGGAGACAAAATGAATAAAATAAATTGGCAATCTCTCCACTTGAGACACAAATAGAAATCATGAAGCTGGTCAACATAAGGGTCCCAGTTTGAAATGTATAATTCTGATTGGGCTGAAGGCTGTTTGTCAGTGACGCTGGGTTTTGATGGATACAAAAAGAATTAGTTTTCATTTTTGCCTCTGGCTTGAAGGAAAGAGAAATTTGATTTTCCCCTTATATATGTCTCTGTAAGATTAATCTTTTACCTCCCCCTCCTCCCCGCCTCCCTGTTTCCTCACTGAATCAGGGAGAAATTAATGACACAAGAAACACATACTTTTGCTCTGAGCTTTCTTTCTTTCTCACCCATATTATTTTAAGTTATGCAGAGGCAATACAAATTCCCTGACATTGGTATAAACATTACAAACCTGACAGTTATTTAGAACTTGAAATAATCTCTTTCCCTCTTCTTGGGAATTGATTAAATAGGCCTGTTTTAACCTGGTTTTATCTCCACCTCCAATTTTGCAAAGAGTAGTTGTAAGCAGCAACAAAACTGGTTAGTTTGCTAGCCAATTACTGTCATTTATACTAAAACTTACTCTAAGGTGAAAATGTGGGTACCTGTATTTGTAGGAGCACAAATATAGGGCACTTTGCTGAAAGGTTAGACTATGCTGCCTCTTGCATCACATCTATGCAATTTCTATTTCAGAAAGAACCACACAGAGCTGCTTCCATTCTTCTCCAGGATCAGTAGATTCCCTTTTCATGAACTCTATCAAATGCCACAAAAGAACCATTGTCATCATGGTTTCCTCTCTGAGTTACACTGGCCTCAGCATATTAATTAACAGAAATTTCTCATATTTCAAGAAAACAGCAAAACCTGTCAAACACAGATGCATTCATAAAATATTCAGATTCTGTAGGTACCTATCTCTGTAATCCTAAAACCACTCAAGATACAAGGACAAAGCGTAAAAACCCTACAAAATACACAGTTGATTACTAACAGTACAAATAACTTAAAAGTGACTAATCCAGACTACTCATCACTGATTCATGTAAGACCACTTTCCAATGGGTGGAATTGCAGTATGGCACAGCAAATGTGGAACTTTTTGACAAAAACCCCTTTTTTGCTGGAAAGTGGGATTCATTACAGAAATGTATTTGTTTTACCTAAACTTTCAGCAGAAAGACTTTTCAGAGAACTGCGGTGGGTGAGAGAAAGAGATCTGTTCACACTAGAATAACTAAGGATATGTCTATACTGCACAAATATGTTGATGTATCTTATGTTGACGCTCAGCAGCTGCTATAATGATAGCAGAGGCTGACGTTCACACTGCCACTTTTAGGTCAGTGGAGTGTATCCTCACCAGGACCACTTCCACTGATCTATGGGACAGTGTGGGGGAGCTGAGAGACTCATTTTTGGCTCCCTGCTTCCCTCCCCCACTGAGGCTTGCCTGGGTACCGGGTGGAAGTGCAGCTAGCTGCTACAGGGACCTGGGCAAAGCCCCACACAGCTGCCCCCCCGCACGGTGGCACAGTGAACCCCGGACTGAGCAAGTGCCATTTGCTGCCACCCTGCTCCCGCCAGAGACACGGGAAAGCCTCTGGTGGCTGCCTGGGACCAGCAGACCCCTGGGTGGCTGTCCCTGAACGCTGCCTGGGACCTAGGTGAGCCCTAGCGTCTGCCCTGTGTTGCCGCCTAGGGCTCGGCTGGGTCCCGGGTGGCTGTCTCCTGCTGGCACACAGCACCCAGATGAGCCTTGGGTAGTTGTAGCAGCACTCCCCTGGGACCCAGCCAAACCCTGGCGGCTGTCATGCATTGCCACCTGGGGTTCAGCTGGATCTCTGGTGGCTATCTCCTGCTGGCGCCCAGTACCTGGCCAAGCCGTAGACAGCTGCTATGCTATGTAGCTGCCCTGCCAGCCAGGGCTCAGCTAGGTGAAAGGTAGCTTTCTTCTGCTGCCCCCTGAGCCTCAGGAGACCTCCAGAGTGGCTGCAGCCCACCTGCCAGTGGGGTCCCTGGCACACCCCAGAGGGGCTGCAGCCAAGGAACCTGGTAGGTGATACATTTTCTCTCTCCGTTACTTGTCAGTTTCACTGCTCTGTTAGCTAATAGCCTAGAGCAGTGAAATTGACAAGACAGCTTTCCACCGATTTCTCTGCCCTGGTCTACACTTGCTGTACTTTTCAGCAGCAGTCGACGGGAGATACACAAGGTATGTAAAATGCCTTGCACATATCCTGACACCTTACTGGCTCCTACTTATCTCCTTGTACACACTGTGCTAAGGTGACTGGAATTGCCATCCAGTCAACTTAACACTGCTCCAGTTATGGGGCTGGAGTTACAGCATCAAGCTGTTGATAACTGAGCACATCTTGACAGATCGCTTAATAGAACCCAGACGAGCACTCTGATGGCGTGAATATGCTGTTGGCAGCATAGAAATACCTTTTGTTTACACTCAACTTAATTTGAACTCCTGAATTTGGTGAAAGCCCTATGTCTCTTGCAGGGGTCATGTTAAAAGGTCAGATTACAGGGGCGCTTAGTTTGAATTCACATCCCTGCCAGTGGAGATGTGGGCTGTAGGAGATTGACCTAAGTCTTTGTAGGTTGACCTGTGCACTCAGTGGAGACCAGCCATCACAGTCTTTGGGAGGTGCTGATGGAAGCAGCCTGTCCCTCTCCATCTGTCTGAGCCAACAAAGCTTTAATTATTGATATTGAGAGAAACCAGATTTATAGGCTGGTGGTGAGATCAGACACCTGTGAAGTGGGAACCTCAGGTTCAAATCCATGGTCCAAATCAGGCAGACTAAGAATTCAAACTCAGGTCTCTCCTACACTGGGTGACTGCCCTAACCACTGGGTTATTAGCCATCTAGAAGAAGGGTCTTTTACTCTCCATTTTTTTCCATGAAACAATTTGAAAGGTCTTTGCTTCATCCTGTATTACAACGGAAACAATGTTAAAACCTTGACATTTTCTGCAAAATTGAATTGCTGTTTTCCAGCCAGCCCTACCATCCAGAGAACATTGATTTTTAAAAAGAATAGGAACTCTTTATACTCCCTTTTGGTTCCACACCTATTTGGCATTTACAAAAGATTCTCTTGTTTAGCACAATTACTTTCCATTAAAGCTCAGCCTATTCTGTAGCATACTATTACGTTAACAGCTCTCCTGCCTTAACAGTTTTCTTGGCAATAAACCCATCATGCAGGTGCTCAAAGCAGATGCAATGCTAACCTGTATCCAAAACCCACTCGCCTTGGCATTGTAAAGTTCTTCAATTTTCCTTCTTATTTTCTTAAAATTTTTTAATTCTGAAATAAAAATGCCAGATATGATTGGTTGGGCACAACATTATTACAAGCTATATTACAGTGGTGCCTGGAACACATCATACTTCCTTTTGTACAAACATGTAGAAGACAGGCATTGTCCTGAGAACTCGATCATCTAAATGGACAAAATCTGATCCTCTTTTATAGGTGTGGAACTGACTTGCGCAAGGCCACACAAACACCACCAGGCATCACTTAACAGACAGCTACATACATGACAGAAGAGAAGCCCAAGGTAGGAAGATCCAGGCGCTTGTCTGTGTTGCCTTGCAGTTCAGACTACGGGGGTGTCAATAGCAATGCCCACCACAGGTGCTGGTCCTCAGTGTGGATGTAGGGGGTGCAAACTGAAAGGTTCCTTGTTCACATTAATATAGCCCTCTTCAAACAGGATTACACAAGAGTTAATTAGGAACATATTAGTTTGCACTGTCAGTACTCAAATGTAGAAATTACTATTTTGGTGAGTAGTGCTATTCACACTCCTGTAATCTGAACTGCAAAACTATGTAAATATAAGCAGAGATACAGACTGTGAAATATAACTGGGTGCCACCATTTATTACATCTCCAGCTTATCACCAAGGAGAAGTTTTCTTAGTATAATGTCTTTAGAAAAAGTGAAACTCATTAGCCAATAATGGCTATTTCAAAGTTAATAATGAGTCTTTCTCCATTAAAAACCAATGAGAGTCCTGGGGCACCTTAAAGACTAATGAATTTCTTTGGGCATAAGCTTTTGTGGGCTGCAGTCCACTTTGTCAGATCCATGTATCTGACAAAGTGGGTTGGAGCCCATTACAGTTTATACCCAAAGAAAAATTATTAGTCTTTAAGAGTGTGTCCGCACACACATTTTAAATCGAAATAACACTGGTTATTTCAATTTAAAAATTTTTATGGCCATATGACGTTTCCTTATTTTGAAATAAGGAACTCCCTGATTCTGAAATAAGGAAAATCATTTCTATATAATAAAACCTGGTTTAATATTGAAATGATGGTTATCTTGAAAGTGTGGTTTCAAAATAACGCCGTGTGGTTCGGTTATAGCGATATGACCCACGTATCAATATAATAATTGACCTTCCTCCCAGGGTTCATGGCAGCCTGGAAGGAAGTCCCACCCCCCAGCACGCTGGCAGGGAGCCGATCAGCACCCTGGCCAGGGAGGGAGGGATGGTGCAGGGGGGCCCACCCCCACCTCCACCTGGTCGGGTGGTGGGAGGTCCAGCAGCCGGCTGGGCGGCGCGGGCAAGGAGCCTGCACGCCTGGCTTCTGTGCAGCTGACCGGGCGGCAGGGCAGGAAGCCCATGTGCCCGGCTTTGCAGGAGCTGGCCAGGCGGCGTGGGCAGGGGGGCTGGTGCGCTCGGCTTCCCATCAGCTGCTGGGAGGTGAGGCAGGAACCCTGGTGTGCCGGGCTTCCTGCCCCTGCCACCCAGCATCTGGGGGAAACCGGGCACACTGGCTTCCTGTCCTGCTGCCCAGCCACCTCCTGCAAAGCCAGGCACGCTGGCTTCCTACCCCTACCACTGTGGGGCCAGCTTCAGGATATGCGGGGTACCCGGTGGTCCCAGGCCAGCAGGGGGTGGGGAGGATATGCAGGGTGCAGGGGATCCATGCCCTGAGGGCTTTTTTCCCCTTGCCTGGCTCTCCAGGTGATAGCCAGGCAGGGGACTGGGTGGCAAAATGGCCCTGCCAGGGGGCCATGTTGCCACACCTCCCAGGGTGCCCCTCTACTAAACTGATCTAGCAAGTCCTTCCCCAGACATGCTAGTTCAATTTGTGGGGACCTGTTAAACTGATTTAATTTAAATCGATTTAATGGTTATTATATCGATTTAGCTTGAATCACTTCAAGCTAAATCGATTTAACTACCTGCGTGTCGACATAACCTAAAGTGCCACAGGAGTCTCATTGCTTTTGCGGTATGCAAACTAACACAGCCATCACTCTGGAACTTTCTCCATAAAGCACATTTTATAAATCAATACTAAAGGAAGTGCTCTTATGATGGAAGAAAATGAAACGTAAGTTCAGATTTCCTTGTACTTCCAGACAGAAATGAAAAGTACTGAAAGGTCATTGTAAATAAAAGGCAGGTGGACACATGCAAGTAAAAGCAAAAGAAGGACGCACATTGTAGCAAGGAGACATGGCCCCTCTCAAGTGCCTGTCCTCAGGAAGGCAGAGCCAGGTGTGGCCTGTCAGTCAGGCTGGAAGCAGAGGGGTAGGGCAGGAAATATAAGGAGGAAGCCAGGAAGCTCAGTCCAGCCCAAAACTCCTAAAGAGAATGATGCACCTCCACTACCTCCAGAGCCTCAGCTGCCCCACTGACTGGCAGCGAGTTGGCCTACTGCCTGGAGACCTGAGGACTGGCTGGGGCTGCCCATGGTGGAAGACCTGAAGGTGATACCAGAGCCAGTGGTCGCTGAGAGTCCTGAGGAGTTGCTGGCAGCCTGGGTGCCCAAAGGGTCCATCGAGCAACCTGCTTTGTGCAACCTGGAGGAGCTGCCTTTGGCCAGTGAGGATGCCCAGGCCCCCGGGGGCTGCAACTTGGAGGACCTATCCTCTGCTGATGGCCCCAAGGAACTACTAGACCTGCCACCCCCTGATGGCATTGAAGGGCTCTGCTGCCCGCTCCTGGGAGACTACCCCAAAGAGACTGAGGACAGCACGCCCAATCAGCTACTGCTGGGAGAGAGGGCAGGAAGAGGGCCAGGGGTGCCAGAGCACAACCCCACAGCCATGGGACCAGTATCGGGTTCAGCATGTTGCATCAGGGACCCTGTTGATATACAGGCTGAGTCCCTGGTGCAGCTAGGCATCTGGGATGAAACGCTGTGGAGATGGGTGGGCCTGCTTCCCTCTCCTCCTCTCCTCTCCATGACAATCCTGCCTTTTTTTACCCAAACCCCGAGACTTGGTGCTCACCCGATCCCTTATAGATTGTGTTGCCTTGCCTATCCTGCCCGAGGGGTCAGGAACAGTGTTTGGTTCCCTGCCCCACCCAAGGGGTGGGAGACAGTCCAACCTGTCCCATGAGGGGTAGGTATCAACCTTGTTACACATATCTAACAAAAGGAATAGTTCTTTGGCCAATGTTTCAAGCAAAAAGTTACATAAAGCCTTGACAAGGAAGAGGATTTTTCATATGAACATACAGAACTTAGAATAAAATGGAGAATGAACTCTTTCAAAAATAGAAGCCCTGTTGGCTTGTTAGGACAACACGTAAGCTATAAAGACACAGCAAGTAAAGGATATGGACTGGTTTCCCTTTATTCTTTGTTCATGTTCACAGTCAACTGCATGTATAAACATGCATCAAGCACTGTTAGAAAATTAGTAAAACAAACAACGAATCCTGTAGCACTTAGACTAACAAAATTTATTTATTGCATGAGCTTTCATGGGAGAAAATCCCACTATGTCAGACCTTTGAAAGCATCTGACAACGTGGGACTTTCTCCCATGGAAGCTCATGCAATAAATAAATTCATTAGTCTTAAAGTGCCACTGGACTCCTTTTTTATTTTACAGAACTAGACAAACACAGCTGCCCCTTTGGAACTTCAGAAATTTGTGTGCTAATAAAGAACCAGAGACAAACTTGGGTCCCTCTGAAATCCGAAGGAATACAACTGCCTTCTGTGATTAATAATATTTATAGAAGAGTCTAATTTTTCATGGTACTTCTAAGCCCCTGCACAAAAGATTTTACATGGAACCAGGACTTGGTATTGCATTTAAAAAAAATGCCTTGATGATCAGCAATTCATTTAAAAAAGAAATCTAAAAATAGTATCTTCTCACGCCTCACAGATGCTAAATTTGCATGTTGGAATCATTTCTATTTATTTCACTTATAAAGGGACAAATTCTGCTTTTAGTTACACTGGACCAACAGAAGCCAATGGAGTTACTTTGCTTCACACAGGTGTAAACAAGAGCAGAATCTGATCAATGATAAGATTTTACTACTGCTAGCAAAACACAAACAACAGAGCAATGGAACTAGATCTCATTGTGCTGCATGCATGATTTACAAAACTGTCAGCCAAATTCTGATTGCAGATTGTTTTAATATTGTTTAGTGGCTGTAAGGGGAAAGAGAACACAGCTGGACTTCCAGTATTCTAATTATTTTTTTTCAGCATTAGCTGTCAGATCATCTTTTGACTTTTTAAAAAAGATGTTTGGTAAAAGAGGCAAAGAGCAAAAATCATTTTATGGATCCATTTTAATATTAGGCGCATTGCAAGGTCTTAGTACTTTTTAGGATAGGATTCTCAAAAGCATTCAACAGTAGCTCGACTCTTTTCCTGCTGAAATTGTTTCCATTAACTACACTTGCACAGAGTTGGGCCAACAGTGAGTGCTTTTGAAACCCCTACCCGAAAACTGCTAGACAAAATTCAGGAACATAAGAGTGGCCATACTGGGTCTTACCAATGATCTATCTAGCTCAGTGTCCAGTCTTCCCATAGTGATCAATGTCAGAAACTTCAGGAGTAATTGTCGAGCAATCCATTACCTTTCATCATCTCCCAACATCTGGCAGTCAGAGGTTTAGGGACACACAGAACATGGGGTTGCACCACTGATCATCCAAGCTAATAGCCATTGATGGACCTGTCCTCCATGAACTTACCTACTACTTTTTTCAACCCAGTTATAGCAGTGGCCTTCACAATATTCTGGGGTAATGAGATCCACAGATTGACTGTACATTGTGTGATAAAGTACTTCCTTATGTTTGTTTAAATCAGCTGATTTCACTGGGCAAATTTCACTGTTTACTTCCTTTTACAGATCATTTCTAGATATGTTGAACAGCACTGGTCCCAGTACAAATTCCCAGGGGAACCCACTGTTTACCCCTTTCCATTCTGAAAACTGACCATTTATTGGAACCCTTTGTTTCCTATCTTTTAACCAGTTACTGATCCAGGAGAGGACTTCGTCCTCTTAACCTTGACTACTTAGTTTGCTTAAGAGAATACTTTCTGAAAATCCACTGTATCCATTGGACCACTCTTGTCCACATGCTAGTTGACTTCCTCAAGGAATTTTAAAAGTTTAGTGAGGCATAATTTCTCTTTACAAAAGCCTATTTGACTCTTTGTCACCACATCATGTTCATGTGTGTGTCTGATAATTTTATTCTTTACTATAGTTTCAATCAATTTACCTGGTATTGAAGTTAGGCTTCTAAGCCAATAGTCGTTAACCAGGATCACCTCTGAAATTTTTCTTAAAAATTGGCATAACATTAGTTATTTTCCAGGCATCTTGTAAAGAGGCAGATTTAAGTGATAAAATACATACCACAGTTTATACTTCTGCAATTTTACATTTGAGTTTCTTCAGAACTCTTGCTTGAATGCCATCTGGCCCTGGTGACTTATTACTGTTTAATTATTCAGTTTGTTCCAAACTCACCTTTATGGCACCACAATCTGGCCTGTTTCTCTGATTTGCACTCTAAAAAGAGTAGCTCAGGTGAGGGAATCTCTCTCTCATCCTCTGCAGTGAAAACCAAACCCATGCAAAGTATTCATTTAGCTTCTCTGCAACAGCATTGTATTTCTTAAATGTGCCTTCAGCACTCTGATCAATTTGCCTCATTGATTGTTTAGCCGGATTTTTACTTTTGATATGCTTAAAAAATAGCTATTTGTTTTTAGGTCTTCTGCTAACTGCTCATGAAATTCTTTTTCAGGCTGGCTTATTATGTGGCTTGCTAGAGTTTATCTTTCCTTTCTATTTTCAGTAGGATTTAACATTCAGTTTTTCAAGGACGCCTTTGTGACTCTAACAGCTTCTCTTTTAGCCATGATAGCATTTTTCAGTCCTCTACATACCTCTTTTCTTTTCTTTTGTCTTTAAATTTGGAGTCTACATTTAGTTTGACCTTATGTCCCCTGTATTTATTTTCATCCCATTATGTAAGTTTCCCCTCTTCAAAGCATCTGACGAAGTGGGATTTTCTCCCATGAAAGCTCATGTGATAAATAAATCTGTTAGTCTTTAAGTGCTAGAAGACTCCTTGCTTTTTTTGTTTTTATTTAGCTTATAGGCACTTCTCTCTTGTGACTGCTCCTTTTAATGTCCATTTAAACAACCTCCTACTTTTTGTGTAGCTCCACTTTTTTAAATTTAAATATTACTGTGATGGGTTTTCTTTCCTATTTTCACCACTACAAGAATTTTAAAAATTCAGTTACATTATGATTATTGAGTGGTTCAGCTATATTTACAACTTGGACCACATCCATTTAGGATTAATTAAGATTGCCTCACTCCTTGTAAGTTCTAGAACTAAATACTGTAAGAAAAAGGAAAGTTTAGTTCTAACTGACTTTTCAAAGTGAAGTGAAAGGAGTTTTAACCCACACTTTAAAAAAAAAAGATACTTGTCAATGACTCAAAGAAGAGCTGGAGAGAGATGCAAGCAGCTAGAGATCCTGACTAAGCAATTTTACCAAAAAAATAAAAGATAAGAAAGTGTAGCTGGGGAAAAATTCTCTTGAAAAGATTTTACACACCCAAAATACCACAATTCAAAAAGCAATAGATACAGAGATGTTTTCAACGTACTACATGGGAAAATGGTATGGAAAATGAGAGACCAGCAATCAATTACCTTCTGATAAGATTATTATGAAATAAAAAGGTTCCAGAAATTAACAGAGTACTAATTGATGTCCACTTCCATATAACAGATATTGAGTAAGCAAGGCAGAGTCTTGTAATAAATGCATTCATAAACTCTCAGCCTGAAAAGTCAGTGGGAAACACTGGGCATAGGAGATTGCCATCAGGAGTTTCTTTGTGGCAGGAGGGCTTAGGGTTTGATCCCATAAAATTCTGAGCACTCTGGCTCCAATCCAGGAAAGCATTTGAGCGTGAAGGTAACACAATAGATTGAAAAAGCAACAAAATTTGGAAAAAAATTATTCCTCTTTTCAGCTATGAATGCAAAAACTACATCAAAATTCTAAATTTTGAAACCTTTCTACCTGCTGTACATATAGTCAGTCAAAAAATGGGACAAAACTTTTGTGAAAAGTGTAATTGAAAATATTGATTTGTTTTTCCTACTGAAGTTCTGACAAACTTGAGGGGAAATTCTGGACATTTCCAATCAGCACTAGTGCTTATTTTTAAGCACGTGCACAGTCTCATTGGCTTTGATAGCACTACTTGTGTACTTGCAGTTAAGGATGTGCCTGCATGCTTTGTTGGATTGAGGCCAGAGTGCTCAGTATATTATAGGATTACAACCTTATATCGTAAGTACATTTATATAAAACTCACATTTTATATTTTAACCTTGAACTAAAAATCATGCCATGTTCTACGTATTTTATCTGTCATGAAGTGTGGGACCTCTCTTTTGACAGAGTAACAAGATACTAGTATTCTCCTGTTGGCTCAATCTATCACTTTTCCATGATATTATACTGTAGTAGATTGAAATTCATTTGGCGACACCATGTAGCATTCTCTACTAAATAGCAGGCTATAGTTTCCTTGTTCCTAATCCAGTAAATAAGCGCTGTTTCACTGACTTTTTTCTCCTTTGGATCCCTATCTACCTTCCACCGCTATCCAAAATATTGAACAAAGCAGAGATTCCCAACATGCATTGATGGAATCAGAAGTTACTCACGATGGTACTGCTGAATGCCACTTGGGACCGACAGCTGTCACAGCGCCCCAGTGATTTCTTCCTTGCATGTCCTTGAAAACGAGCCCTTGCACTTTGGCATCTCCTCAAGGGACTAGAGTTTTTCTGTTTCAAAGTGGCTGGCTTCTCAATTGTGATAACAGGAAGAACAAAATGCTGATGTCTTGTCCAGTCTTCATCATCCGAGTCCAGTTCTTTATGCGTCTCTAGGCGTTTGGCTGGAAGAGGGAAATCAAGACCTTGACTAGTCTTTTCTCGTTATTAGCACTATTGATGAGTGGAGATTTTTTAAAATTATTTTACTGTTGTTTTTAACTCTGACAATCTCAAAGCCATCACCAGAAAAACTTGTATGCACAGTTTGGTTCCTTGGCAAGGTTCCCACTGAAATGTTTATCATCACAAACTAAAACTACTAACATTTGAAGTACTGATTACTTTTATGGACTTCTCTTAACAAAGGTCTCTCAAGCTGTACTTTGCAGTTCTGTGGAACAGGAGAATGAACTATGGTAATTCACACATTTGTTAATGTTTTCAGCCACAGAGCATGAAATCTATTTGGCAGCTGCTAGCCAGCTTAATGACATTCTGAGCACTAAATAGGGGTGGAATAGTTGTATGCATAGTAAGTACTTTGGGCCCAATCCCACGTTACCTAGACAGTAAAAGCTCTCATACACAACAACACGAGAGGGAGCTGTGGCCGAATAGGAATTGTGCTTTAGTTAAGGACTATGAGATTAGACCAATAGCATTATCCCTTTTTGACCCAAGTGGCTTGTTAAAGTTTGGGATGCTGATGGAGTTGCAGTGGGTGTAAATACTGACAATGAGATCTGGTGTTTTCTTTGATACAAGCCTGCTTATGTACAAGGAATGGGCAAAACCCTGCATCTTTGAATGCAGAAGGACCAAAACTCAAAATGAAACAGATTTTTTGCTTACAGCCCAAAGCATGTGTAGCTGCCACCACATCTAGAAACACCTTCTATAGCTTTTTCCTGGATTATAGAATATGCATGTCCAGGCTCTCTCATTACATCTTACTATTGTCTGGCCTGGTCTCTCTCCTTATGCTCTCAGTTTCTGTCTGTACTTCAGCTGGTCTCTCACTGGAGGGCTGGGGGGGGGGGGTGTCTATACTGACTGATGCAAATTCACCGCTGTCTGTGCAAATTCCCAATTCAATTGAGAGGTCTGTGAAGATCTGCTCAGTCGATTGGGAAATCAGTTGAGTAACTCCACCCACTAAGTGAAGTAGAGCTGAGTAAAAGAGAGGGCATTTCCCTTTGATTGAGCACAGTGGACATGCTGGGGTAAGTAGGTGTTAGGCAGTCAAAGGGAGATACACACATTGTTTTGAAGTAACTTGTGTATCTCTCTTCAACTGTCACTGAAAACCATGGTCTGTGTAGACCAGGGCTAAGTCACCTCACTCACAGATTGTGCCTCCCTACCTATATGGTGCAAGTTTCAGGGGAGACTCCATTGTGCCTTGTTTTAAATCAGGCTCCCTAACTACCACTTCCGGCTATTTTAAATGAAGGGAGCATTCACACCCTTCAGTTTCAATGCAATTTTAACGATGTCCCTGGCAATATTAAAAAAAGTAACCATCAGTAATGGACCAGAGTCAAAACGGCAGATTCAGACATCCCCAAACTTTGGGGAACTGGAGATAAGGACGTAGCAGTTTAGGTCTATTTGCAGACAACACATAATTGTTCCTACCTTCCACATTACCAAGATGGCTGTATGGGCATTACTTTTGGACCCACTGAGTTTAATTACCACTTATTTCACTTAGTAAGAATCAGAGAAAGGGAGGGCTGTCAGTTACTGCAGAGAGCTCAACATAAGAGGATACTTCTTCCTTCCAGCTTTGAACTGCTGATCTAGATAGAGTAGAGGCTAAGATGTTTGATGAGGGAATAAGATTTATTGAGTATCTGGCCAAGAATAATTTTAAAACTTCCACTCTCTGGTGAACCATTACAATGAGACAGTCACCAAAAAACCTAAAACAAAATGGAACACTAGGCCCCGTTTAGCCAGTCAGAAGGTACCGAAGGATCATATACAATAGTATTTCTTTGCACTTTACCATTTTCCTGATGTGAAAACTCATTGCCACCAACAGTACAGCGCCGAAAGACCATCTTATTCTCTGTCAATGTCCCAGTTTTGTCTGAGAAGATGTACTGGATTTGCCCCAGATCTTCAGTGATATTTAGGGCTCGGCACTGTACGGGTAAATCTACTTCTTCATCATATAGATCAATGTCATTATGAATGAAGAAAACTTGGCCCAGTTTGACGAACTCAATGGATACGTAGAGAGAAATGGGTATTAAAACCTGAAAGAAGAATATTCCATAGGATGTTAAAGCCTCAGTGGTGAGTCTTTTTTCTCTTTTTACTTTTCACTACCCGCCAACTCCCATGTCAGCATTTTATGGGAGGGGGCAGGTGGAAAGAACCAGTTCTTTCTGAACTCTAACTCTTATTAACTTAGAGTCAGGGAATTTATAGGTCATGGTCATCCTCACTGAAGCACTATATGATGCAGCATCTTGACCATAAGCACGGAAAATAATGTTCATGGGCCTGCTGACTCTCACTAACCATGTGTCTATGGGAATGGATACTGCCAGGAAACTCCATACTACCAGGAAATTGAGTCTGGATTGAGAAGATGATGCCAGAGACAGTCATTCAGAAGTGAACTGATGCTGTACACATAATAGCACTCTACGGGTAAGTACAGTGGATGTGTGTCAAGAAGCACTCTCTTTGGAAGTGCTCAGGTAAGATTCACAACAGTATCCAAAATGTTTTCCCGACCAAGGTGCGCCTTGTCTATATTGCTCCAAAAACAGGACAGGCTAGCACATTTTCCAACTCTTAACATGATTTAATTTCATGAGTAACTGCTTTGCTTTCTATGTCCCACTTTCTTTTCCTCCCAAAATCCTTAAATTCCAAAAATGTACCTGTAGTCTGTTTCAGAAATAAGGCATAGCTTCTCTAGGGATTCTACAAACAGCTCAGAAACTTGTACTCATATTTTATTCATGTTAAACAAATTCTGTTTGTTTAGATCTCAGTGGCTATAATAATAAATATGAAAATAAATCCCCAATCCATAAAATGTCATCAGTCAGGCTTAATCAAACTCAGAAATATGGGTCTCCCAGTGCTAATATATCTGCTTTTCCATGCCAACAAAGTCTTATCTAGTTATTATTTACTGTTGGTAACAAGAAAAATAATTTTTGTTTCACTGTTTCCTTGAACTTCTGAAATGGGGGAGAAAACACTGAATGTTCCAAAATACTGATGAAAGTGTCTTCCTTTGTGTGCATGTTATCAATTCTGGAATTAGTTTAACAGTCTTATCCCTTCCTTCATATTAATGTACTGGGGAAGGGTATCAACTTTTTCAAAGCTACAGATTTTTTTTAAAATTCTTTTTGTTTTACCTGTAATAGGATTATCATTGTCAAAAACATGTAGAAACCAGCAACAGCCGAGGAAAGGTAGTTGCCATTCATGTCTGGGATTTCATAGGGTGGGTGTTCTGGAAAGTTCTCTTTCCAAATGCCATGACCTAAATAAGCAACACACGCTATATTAGTGGAATAAGCTGAGCAAGATAGTGGTGGAGCAATAGTTCTGAAAGATATAAATTCTCAATCTTATACCCATGGTAAAAAGAAAAATCCACAGCAATGACCCCAAGCAATGTTGTCAGTCTCCTGCAAACTGGAACATTAATGTATAATACAACGACATATTTTTATAAAGATTACATGAGTAGTAAACTTGACGTGTGGAGATCTTTTAGGGAATCTACCTCCTCCTTTCCCCTTCTCGCAAAGTCTGTGGGAGTTTCCCCAGAGCTCTCTCCTTTTCTCATCTCACTTACATTCCATTTCCGGGTAATTCCATTTGCTTGCACAGATTCAAATACAACCTATGTCAATGACTCAAGCTTAAGTGGAGACAAAAAGACTTAATGAGGCCAAAACTGAGTTATACTCTTCCTTTCTCAACTTATTCACTTCCCATGTTCTCTTAATGTTGACACTACCACTCATGCACCCCATGACTCAATTTGGTAGTTATTTTACATTGCTCCCTTGCTCTTTACTGAGCAGTCTTCAGCCATATCCAAAAATGGATGGTTGTTCCTCCTCAACTTCTGCAAGCTCTCTGTCCTTTTCTTTTCATCCCTGAAGACATAGCTTTTGTGTAAAGCTTCATTGTTTCCTGCCATGACTACTGCAACTTCTTTTTTTTCTGTCCTTCCAGATATTCATGTTGCTTAAGAATACTGGTAGCTTAACAGCACTGGAAACTTAATTTTTATATAGAACTAGTGCAGTTTGACAGTCTTCGGGCAGTCAGCAGAAACACGAGCTTCCCCTGCATTCTCTATGGCTCCAGATCTACTCCTGGAGCCAAAACCTCTATTACTTCATTCTTTATGCCTTTATCCTGGCCTTTTTCCCGATATTCATGAAGAAGGTGCTAGTGCCAATTGTGAAAGCAGTTTTTGTGATGTGGACATCTGCTCTACTAAAACTGGACAGGGACTCCCAACTTATTTACTGCTGGCCACAGAAACACCTGTCAGAGAGCAACAGCTTTTGGCCATTTTATCTCATTACTACACCCATGAGTTTCCTCGGGTTTTGGTATTGCTACATTACGTACAAGCAAGATTCCAATCACCAGTAACGTATTATGCTTCTGTCATCCTACAATGGCATTGTGAATGGACGAAATCTAATACACTCATTGCTATTTTACTCATTTCACTCAGTGAACATTTAATGTTTTCGTCTTCATTCGCTTTGAAGATAATCAGATAAATTGCTTTTTAATGTTGACTTTTTCCATCTTGGCCACAAATCAAGACTTAAAATTAAAAGCTTTTCCTAGTTGGGGGTCCCCTGCACATAAGCCTGACAAATACAAGTGTCTAAATCTATATGACAGTAACCCTGGAATAAAAGAAAATAGTCTTTCTTTCTCTCATACACTCAGCTGTCAAACTGAAATCCTCTTTCTATACCCAAAGAGGCTCATTTCATCATAAAGTCGCAAAACTTGGATTAACACAAATCTACCATTCATCTTAAAACAGATTCCTCTTTTCTGATGCCCCTTCACTTCTAGAGGTACTAGTCTAATGACTTGCTGGTAAGTCCCATTACAGCCCTCCAGGGCATCTTCCAGGAAGCTTGTTAGGGCTTCAGTCTGGTATGACAGAACTGTGTGTGCATGAACTCCATCAGAGCAAACAAGCACCAGGGAACTTCATGGTTGTGCTGCAGTGTAGTGAAAATGCTTAGAAACCACAAGACACCTGCAGGAGCATCTGTGATCTCTATAAAGTAGCAGCCCATGAAAAACTCACAGGGCTTGATTTTTGAACCTCTCTTCATTAGCGTTAAGAGAATTTATTGATCTTGCTCTGACTAGGATAGGATCAGAGTCACTTCTGGAACGCTAGCCTGTACTGGACTTCCTTCAATGTAATGAAAATGACTGCTTCCAGGATTAGCTTCTAGAAAATCCTACTAGACCCTGAGGTTAAAATTTACACCCACAGCTGAATTTCCTCCCACGTTTGGGGGAATGCAGATTTGGGATTTTGAGTCAAACCCATTATAAAGCTATGAGTCATCGCTGAAGTTTCAATAAAACCCTCCAGAGCAGAGGTGTTCAGAGCAAATCCTAATCACCACAAATGAAAAAAACACACTTCAAATGGAAGAGGTGATTTTCACCATTGTTCCATACCAAGTGCTCCAATAAGACACATGATGAACAAAAGACCCACGCAGAAGAAAACATCAATGTTCATCCGTCGTTCTATCTTGCTGCGTTTGTAACGAGGCCCACTGTTATTCAGCATGGCCTTTGTTTCATGACCTACAAAACACAAATGGAGACAGCCTCCTTTATTCAATTTGTTACATGGGGCGGGGGGCAGGAAGTGAGGAGAGACTTTAATGCACATTTATACATAACATGCTGGTGCCCTGCAATCTTCATTTGATTATCAGCATTTCATTGGGGAAGGGTTCAGGTGGGAGTGATGTCAGGGCTGGAGATCACAGGAGGAGAGGGAGCATTTCCCTGCTTTCCCCATCTCATACCGACTGCCAGGAAGGAGTGTTTCTACACTACAAGTCATAGCAAAAGCTTTGTAGCAGGGCATTTTACCTATATAGCCTTGTGAAGTCTCAACCTATCACATAACAGCCAGGCCACTGTCCCAGGCCTTCATATTTACATTAAGTTGATAAATTTATGTGGTAAATATAAGGACCCCAATTCTCACTTACACTGAGCTCCCATAAAACTAGCTACTTATAAGGGGCCTCCCTGGCCAGCAGAACATACATGCCAGTCCTTCTCCCAGTTCCTGCAATACAGGGCACGTCAAAGGCTGACCGAGGTCATGGCCAGAACGAAAGATACAAGAAATAGTATCTGCTTTCCAGGGACCACAGGAAGCAGACCATAATTAGAGCAAAACTGAGAGGACTTAATTTGTCCTAGACCAGGCAGGCCTTTTATTCCCCTCGCTTTCACAGGTGGTTTAGAAAGAGCCACTTTTTCTTCCCACCCTCACTTCCTGCCTTCCCATAACTGAGAAATGGGACCATGTATTTGAATCCTACTTTGAAATGCAAATCATAACGCAACCTTAAGCACAGAGTCACCTCTGGCACCTTCAATTACATACCTAAGACAAATACACATACATTGTAAAATGTATATGTTTAATCACACACAGAAGACAGAGAAACTTTTAAAACTAAGTTCTAGCTGTGTTAGTCTAGCTCAGCAAAACAAACAAGGAATCTGGTGGCACTTTTAAAGACTAAAAAATTTATTTATTTCATGAGCTTTCATGGGAGAGAATCCCACTTCGTCAGATGCTTGAAGGGGACTTTCCATCTTCAAGCATCTGATGAAGTGGGATACTTCCCCATGAAAGCTCATATGATAAATAAATCTTTTAGTCTTTGAAAGGGCCACCAGAAACCTTGTTTGTTTTAAAACTACGAATTCCATGAGATTGTTAGTAGATTTACATTTAAGTACAACTTTACAAGCACTAGAAAGTAGTAATGTTTCCAGCTAGGTCTGGAAGGATTCCAAAAAGCAATTACACTATGGATCTCAGCTGTCACACACATTTCACTCTCAGAAGGGTAACGGAGTCATCAGGACCACAAGGTTTGTACCAACATTTGAAAGTGTGGAGAAACATGTATGTACTTGTGCTTAACAGCTATATTGGCTTGATGAGAAAAAGGAAGCAAAATATGATCTGTAAAATACAAAAATCTTATATGATAAAGATATACATTATCTTATTTTACTTCCTTTTATATAGAAATAAAACATAGGTTGGATCATCTATGGATTTCTAACTACTTTTGAATACCTCAGTGGATAAATTGGCTTAATTAGAAGTTGTTATTCACACTTCGCATGTGTGAACTTACATAAAATCGAATATGTCAGATCAGAAGTTAATGCTTTTAGTGTTATTTAGCTTTTCTCTATCTAAAGTATGAACAACATGCACTAGGATAGAAAAAAAACAACAGACATTAAACTTGAATCAAGCTATTATGCTGGTAATGGAAATAAGGGACCAGTATAAAAAGTGCTACTGTGAAACCTGCAGGTAGAGCCTGCTTATTACATTTTATTAAATTTTTACAGTGAACCCATGACTTTGATAGCTAAACAATCTACAGTGGAGCTTTAAATGATGTCACCTGTGGTTCTTTCTCCATGTATCTTTCTAAAGGATAAGCTATGTCTAGAGTTTTGTTTGCAGCTGACTGGTATACACAGGTGAGGGTTTTCCTTTCTCTGTTTTATGATGTACTAGATACTTTTATGTGGGATGACAAGGCCAAAGAAGCACACCTTGAACTTGAAGAGGAAGTGATCAGCTAGCGGTCCAGCATTGCTGAATCCACAGCATCTATTATTACTATTCATTTCTATTTCCATAGTGCTAGAGGCCCCAATCAAGATCATGGCCGCACCATGCTAGGTGTTTTATATATACACAGAGATACCTCTTGGCCCCCAAAGATCATAACATCTAAATAAATATCTCAGTAAGCTCAGCATGAAAATAACATCATCATCTTGGGGCAGGCTAAAACTATGAACTACACATATGAATTTCTAGGTCCTTGCTATAATGTGCTATTTAACTGAACACCATACCTAGCTAAAGCGGGTGGCAGATGAACACCAATGTCTCTCTCACAGTTGCTAAAAAGAGAGAGGAATTTCTTTTGAAGGCAGGATTGAAGTTTCTCTCTTCTTTCCCATCACCTTCATGTCTGGGGAGAGTACAACTCATGAAGCCCTCTTCTCTCATATCTAGAAGACTGCATCATTCTGTCTTGGCTGAAGCAGCACAGATGAGGCCTGTATGCATTTTTCCCTTAACATAACTGCCTCATCTTGACCCATCTGCATAGACATGGAAGTCAAGTCACAGTGAGACATGAGCCACTAAGGCTTAGCAATCACATTAATGACTGCTCCACAATTCACAGATATCTTCATTAAAGGTAAGTTTAAGTGGTAATAGAGTTATACCCAGGGAGAACATGTTACCATACAAACATAAGTTACTGTAAGTGATAATGGAGATTCAGAACAGAAGTTACGGGTCTTGATTAAAAGCTATGGTATAATCAGCGTCAGTTAGCCTCAGAAATGAGCTAGTGCTGACTTGAGAAAGATGCTGTAGGTGAATCTAATTCTAGAAACAACAGTCTTACATTGACTTTAACAACTGGTTCTCAGTTGAAAAAAAAAAACATGCTAAGATCTCAGTCCCCATAGCTCAAGAATGACCATGAGACTCTACCCTTCAAACAGGAATGGCAGTACTGTTTCTGGTGCCCTCCTGCAAGCACAGCAGACGCCAGTGCAGACGAATGACCTCAGAGTGTGCCACAATGGAGCGCTCCCCATTTTGGCGCCCCTCAAGCATCGGCGCCTCCCTGCAACGCTTACCGGGCTTACCGCGTTGCGCTGGCCCTGCCTTCAAAATGAGCACAAGAAGCTATGAACAGACACTCATACAAAGAGCAGAAATGCAAACCACATTAGGATCTGTACCAGTGATCAAAAGAACATACTATAAAAATGACTTTACTAAACATGCAGCCAGAGGAGCAGGATTCCTGAAAGGAGAAATGAAGTGATACTATCCCAACTTCACAGCAAACAGTTCCCTCCCTTTTATCAGAGTAGCTATTTCGAGGAAGTGGGTGATGGGGTCTGGCAGTTTGTGCTGGGATGGTACAAAGGTTGCCATTTGGCATCTAGTAGAAATGAAAATGAATGACAGTCAAGGAGAATGTCATTTTGTAGGCCAGTTAGCAAGCATGCAGGGGGAATGGCCATCGTTCTTCCTCTGTAATACAGCAGTCGCCGCTGGAACACTCGTCAGCTCAAGCAGATTGTAAATAGGAACTCTGACTACAGCTGCGAATCCTCTGATGTGCTACAGACCTGGGAACTGAGGTCTTCGTGGCTCATATTTGAGGACTCTCAATACTGCTTTCCCAGTCACCTAAACTGAACTCAGTCCTGGGACGTGGAATAGATCATTTATGCTTTCTTCTTTCTGTCTGGCAATTTTTGAGTAACCACACCAGGCCATCTGAAATCAACTGAAAAGTGGGATCATGTGTCGTCACGTTTAGCCAGTAGGCACTGATGGGCAAAACACCTTAGTGTCAGATTGGATCAAATCCTTAGCAATAAACAGCCAGTGCTTTCACTCTGTCAACCTATTTTATTCCCATACACTGTCATGTCTTAAAGTGAGTGATTAAATTATAGTTCAGTGTCAGACTATACATATTCATTGTATGATTTTCAAGAGCAACTCTGCGCTTAGCTAAATTAAAAAGGTAAAAAGTGAATTGTTACCTGTGTAAATGACAATTCCTACTGCAATCTCAGTATTTCTGATTGTGCATCCACGAAGCAAAAGGCTTTCATTTCCAAAACCAATCCGTTTGTGATCGGGCTGTTCCCTACAAAGAAGAAATTAAAATATTATTTCCTTTTTTGTTCTGTTCTATGTACTTTCTTTATCCCCTTCAGGTTTGAATCAGGAAATTGTGAGGACAGAGAAATGTATTTCACTGTATCTGCTTTCATTCAGGGCTCGATACTGCAGATGTATAGATGTTTTTGTATCTTAGAATACAAAACCTGTTCGTATGGACTAAGCTTCAACATTTAATTCTGAAGATAGTTTATGTGGCTGGTGCCTCTGACTCTGTTGCTTGCCTGGCAAGATGCAGTATTTCATAAATGAAGATAAGATAGTCTATTCAATTTAACCCAGGATTCAGACTGAATTATTAAAGAAGTTTTATAGGCATTCTCTCTCTGAAGTTAATGGTCAAGATGAATAGATTTTGTAATAATATAGAAGCACAATTTTATAGATACCACTGTATGTACATAAACTATCCTTTGTCTGCTCTGGTTACCATTCTGGGCTCCTCTCTGTGAGGCACCAGCTTGGACGAGGAGATTTTTCAAGGAAGCCTATAAGGTTTTTTTTCCTTACTGTATTATAGACCCCAGCATTCTTCCTTCTTTACTTTGTCCCAGTTCACTATGCATGTTCATAAGTCAGACCTCATTGCTAGAAACATGGGCAGTAGTGGAGGCTTGATTTATATGTTGAGAAATTCACTAGGAAGCTCTTTCTACATTCATTATTCTGCCTCCAGGGACTGAACACATCAGACTTTCACTTCTCAATTGTTTTACCAACAGTAACACTAGAGTAGTGGTTCCCAAACTTTTTGAGTATGAGGACCCTTTTTTAATGTCAAAATATATGATGGACCCCCAAATAATGATAGTTGTTATCAGTGACTTACTGCAGGCAGTGGTGCTCTGGTCCCGCCTGCTCTTGTGAGGAGGGGAAACATCCAGGGTGTGGTTGCTCACAGGGGGCAAATTCAATTCATTGCAGAGGTGTCAAACTCATTCAATGGGGGGGGGGTCACATTGGAAGGCAGGACACCTGTTGCAGGTCATGTGGGTGTATGGGCTCCCCAACCCTTTCCCCCTCCATGTTCAGAGTGGCATGGGCTCCCCTTTTCCCTTGCCAACCCTGCAGGGTCTCCCACACCTACCCTTTTCTCTGCCCCCATGGGTTCCCCTTTGCCATGCTGTGCCCCCTCCACTTCCCTTTCTACCTTCTCCACCTCCTGGTGGCAGGCAAAAAAAATCAGTCTCAGCCACAGGCAGTCAGACTGGGCTCCTGCCTCCCCTCCTCCTGGCCCACTCACTGTCAGTCATTCAGAATGCTGGTCTTTGGTTGGATCAGTCCTGGCTGGCCTTTGGCTTGTTCCCTGGTGGGCTTAAGTCACTTTTTCCTTTTTTATTTGTGGTTCGTGCAATATGCTATCAATCAAATTAGCATGCTGACTGATTTGACACTGAACAGCTGGGGTAGAGGGCAGCGTGGTGGCTCTCCAGGAGCCCAGCGCAGCCCACTGTGACTGAGACTCTGATTGGTTGGCAGACCACAGCAGAGCTGAGCTGGGCTTGGCTGAAGTGCTTCCTTTGTTCCCCTGTGCTGTGACTTGGATCATGTGAGTGAGTCAGAAGCGCGCTAAGCCCCGCTATGTCAGGAGCCTGTCTTTGCAGTTTGCTGCTACAAGACAGCTTCCAGGCACAGCCTGAGCAGCAGACCTGTGGGCCGGATCAGCATCCTTGGCAAGCCAGATCCGACCCTGCAGGCTGTAAGTGTGCTAATCCCTGATTTAGAGCCGTCTCCAACATGAACCCTTGGCTGGCAGTGGTTGGGGCCAGATGTATTCATGGACCCCTTGCAATAATTCTGTGGACCCCCAGGGATTCCTGGACTGCAGGTTGGGAACCACTGCACTAGAGGGAAGGACTCCTGGTTTATTGAACTTCATTGACTTATTAACCTACAGTGAATATTTTTTGCTGAAGATTCTTCCCTCTGCCATTGAACCAACAAGATGAGAGACCCTGAAAGGATTCTGCATCCACTAAGCTTGGAAGATAGAAAATATTTCTGGATGGATTTCTTGTACATAATTCTTGCCAGGGCTCCAAAATTCAGTGGTAGATCATTGGTCTCATCTGATTTGCACATAGCATGTTGTGTGTGGTGCATAGATGATATACAGCCAGCCCATTCTCGCTTGAAGAGACCTGAACCTCTGAATATTAGGAGGGATGTAGATTTAGAACTTGGACCAGACGAATTCTTCTGGTTATAATTCCAGGTCAGATTTAAAAGGGACGTATATTTGGGTGCAGACGTAGCAGAAACCTCACGAGAACAGCTCATGTGATTCTGGCAACACTGAATCCTAACTCAAGTATTGGCCTTGATTTAACCACAGATGCCAAATCTTAGACTACACTGCCCTTGAACACAACTTTCTCAGCCTACCTTTAGGCAATAGTAGAGCTTTTAGACCTCTTACTTTCTTGAAAACACTGTTTAGAATACAATAGTTTAAAGCTGAGAGATGATTTGACACGTTTATAGAAACAGATAGCAATTACTTACATATAACCTTTGAATTTATTGAGATCATTATTTGGCTTTTCACAGATGATGGTATTTTGGAATAATTCTGGATCAAATGGAATGTTCTATGAAAGAAAATACAATGGGAATTAATAATCAAGTCCATCAAATACTTTAAAAAAATGTAATAAACAGAATATGTGACTATAGTCATTACTAGCCAACACTGCATTCTAGGAACCATAGTCTTCTCTTGGAAGGATCATACAACATTAGACCTAATGCAGCAATCCAAGCAGACCCATTTCACTACTGCAAAGTAAAAAATAAAGGACAAGAATTGCTGAGGAGAAATTCACAGCATATAATATACAGACATGCCCAACTTTTTGTCCCCTATTAGTGTATAAAGGAATTCTGAACTTGCATTTGTATCCAGAACTTCTGCTGAATTCAACGAGTGGTGGATGCACCCAAGGGCAGAAGTTGGCCAAACTTTGCTGTGCAGCCTCTCCCATAATATTGTTGTGATGTGATATTTATAATATAACTTTTTAATGTAAATCAATGCAGGCCTTTTTCTTATGCAACATACAACAACAAAAATGTAAAACTGATCATACTTAGATTTCACTGACATTTTCATCCCATTCCAGCAAAGTAGATATTTCATTTAGCCTCTGGCTTTTCTGGGAGCTAGTGCTCCAGTTCTATTGCTTTAATAGCACACAGATACCCAATGATGTGTGATCACAACAAAAGAACAATCAGAAGAAAGACAAGTGTTCTTCCATAGTCTATCACCTAGAACAGCAGATACAAGGATAGCTTTGGGTGGAAAATATAACCCAAATTCTGGCAGGGTGGTATTATCTACTGAATCATGTATATTTCTGAGCTTACCCACTTCTAAATTCCTTTTACCTAGAGTTAAAACATGAAACTAGAAAGCATTTAGCTTAATCAAATCTATATAAGTTATATTTATCCTCAGTCCAAATGGAAGGATCTATTGTCCATCAAACATTCTTTCAAGGGAAGTTATTTTCAGCAATGTGCCAATGTGGAATGAACTGGATTGGGAAAGACATGAAATACTTTCTTTTTGAATAACCATTTTACCATTATGGTTCTATATGGAATGAGATTTTTTCCGCTGGTAGAATTAACTGATAGGTTATTCACTGGAGGAATTGAGTGATGAAGACAGGACACAAGACCTTATAAACTTTCAAGAAGTCCTCAGATATCTTCTGCAATACAAACTATAAAAAATAGGACTGTTCTTTGGACCACCTTAAACTTGCAGTAAGTGTAAACATGGAAATCAATTTTGCTGCTTAGCCTCTTCCTTGTTTTAAAACAGCTGGAATACATCCACATATACAATGCTGTCAGGGCCTTCAGCTAGTCCTAGTGGTCATAAATTATAATTCATTGATGAATTCAGAAAAATATTTGCCTGAATGTGGCAGGAATTCCTCATGCTGCCAGGATTCTTATCTAGAAATAAGTGTCAGTACAGAGCATTTAAGGACATTTTATACATCTTTTATCGCTTTGGGTGCAATATCTTTAAGATAATCAGTTTCACAAATATGGAACTGCTTGTGCATCTTGTTTAAATTGGTGAAATCAAAAGGAAAATGAATTCATGTTCAACTGTTCTGGAAACAGTTGGATCTAGCAAAACAGTAAGGGGAAAAGGAGCCCATGGACTGACAGACAATGAGGTATCTGAGCAAACATTGGCTTAGCCATGGTGTGGCAGAAAAGATGACTCTCAAGCTTCCTGCCTTCCATTCTCAAGCCAAGAAAACTTCCTGCAGAATTTTGTTGAAACCAGTAAGATTCTGTAAAGTATTTGATGATATAGAATCTTTCAACAGATGAAAAGTATCCAAATTTTTTTCAATCAGCTCTCGCTTCAATTCTTTCCACTAAGAAGAGCCTCCTTCTCTTATTGTTAAAATACTTAGAGATAATTTGAGTTTTATAGTTCTAATGACTTGATCTGGCAAAGCACTTAAGAATGTGCAAAAGCTAAATTCCATGCTAAGGGTGAGGAGCGTGTAGAATTATGGCACCGGACTACAAGCAGTTGCGGTAGTGGCTGTTGTGGTTACTCCTCATTTAAAAGGACATACTAGGTTCTTCCTGTTTCTTACGTAGCTGCCACGTACATTATGAGGAGTGAAATCTGAAATGGAAGGGGATGGTGTTGATATTCGTATTTTAAAAAAATATAAAACCAAGAAAAAAAACCAAACAAATCTCATACATTGAACTAAGGGAAAATGGAGGAGGAAAATGCAGACACTCTTTTTCATCAAAATTTTAAAGCATTCAAAGTTTTCTAGCCCACTTTATGAACTACTTGTGACAGATGATATAATTTCTTGGAGCATATTTCAAAAAGAAGAACATATTGAGTTAAGTTAAAGTATCTTTGGGGTCCACTATATTAAAGGTAAAGTTTATGTATTGTTGTGGGTTGAGATTGTATGGGTCAGGAAGAGGAGGAAGGAAGGGAGATACCATGGAAGGCCTGGCTGATCGAAGGAATATATTGAATGACATGCCAAATGAAAACAGATTTTTGGAACACCACATGTGAAGTGGTTTCCCTGGAAGATAACTAAGGGGAAGTCAGTCTAAGTCCCCACCTCCAGCTACAAAAAACCTCTGCACTTTCAAGCTACTACCTGTGGAGAGGTTCTCTCTCTGGTGACTACCTGTTCCTGGATACTAGACATACAAAGGCCAGAGCTGTATAAAAAAAATAAATAGATGAACTGATCAACTTTAAAGGCCAGTCATCTAGTACAGGGAATTTTGCTGTTGTTCAAAATAAGCCTTGGTGCTGAAATCTGAGAAGCACAAAACATTTTTTATAGATATAGATATATATATATAAGAGGGTTCTGCGCAGTATCTTAGCTGTTCCTAGCACTGCACTCTTCTGGACAGAGAGCTCTGATGTTGTTCCTGGGATCTGTTGGAGCCACTCTCCCAGCTTAGGAGTCACAGCCCCGAGTGATCCTACCACCACTGGGACCACTCTGGACTTCACTTTCCACATATATATATAATTACTTACTAGGTTATTCTTAATTTTCTTACTCAATAGGTTATTTCTTTGTTCTCTCCCCAACCTTTCACAGACATTTTAATCAAAGAACAACTCTTCTTAAAAGACCATAATTTACATGTAATCTTATGAGCATTAACTTCATTAGACCCTAAAGATCTCAGAGGAATGCCTTGTATCATAGCTAATCTGCTAGTGTCTTCTCTCCATGCCCAGAAATTGCCACTGAATTAAATGAGCAGTCCGAGGGATGAACTTGCCTCCTAACTCCTGAATTGCTGAACTGAATTAAAAGTAGGATTTAAAAACAAACAAAACCAAACTTTTTTTTTGTGGTGTGCGATACAAATATCTATTTGGAGATATCTGCAATAGTTGTTTCTATTTTTGTGCCTTATATGCATTTTCACTTCCTGTTAACAAAGCTGTGTTTAATATTGATGTTCAATTCAAGGAATTATCTGTGTGTTTTTTATTTTTGCCCATTCTTAACTATAGCTCCAATGGAGCAAAATGTTTAATTCTGCCTGATGTAGCTGATTAAATTTGTTTGGTCTTAGTTGACACCTGTCACTATTATGTTTGAAAAAGTCATTCCAGAATGTGAGGACTACAACTTTGCTAACGTCAAACTGTCTTGTAATCTTAGGATTTATCAAAAGGCATGTCCAAATGAATAATCCCATCAAATGCTTCTGAGAAAGGAACAATATGAACTATGTAACAATGTCAACATCAAATATTTAATTTGTCACTGCCCAACATTCAAACTGATGACTAGATAGTCAGTCTTCAATTTTAGTTCAAATTCAAATTTGACCTAATTTCCTACACCAGCAGTTCCCAAACTTTTGGCTGTGACCCCCAAGTGGGGTCACTTTATCAGCAGATGGTGTCACAGCAATCCCAAGAGCAGAGATGATGCCATTCTACCAAATGGCTTCCTCTCCACAGTGGGACCTCATACACACTATATGTGGAAGTCACATTGCACAGAGGATTTTGCTCTATAAAACTGTGCCTCTTCCATGCAGAATGGTTTCACATGCACCATATGCATGTAAGGTCATACAGTTCAGAGTACGCCATTTAATAAAGCAAAATGGCATCCTCCTTACAGGTGACCTTGCATTTACAGTGTGTGTGTGAGGTTACAGTGCATGGAGGACACTATTTTTAAATGGCAACTTCCATGCTGTCTGAGGTAGCAGGAAACAACACATCTGAAAATAGGGTCATGACATGAGAAAATGTTTGGGAACTGCTATCCTACACAGTAATATATCATACTTTCAAGCTATTTCAGTTATCTTCAGTTTACTGTGTAGGACTATTTATCCACTAGTTAATGTGTGTCAGAGAGCTGCATAGGTGCCTAACCACAATAACTCACGAGGTATAAGGGTGGCTGGGAATATGATGAAAGCTACTTCCAACACCCATGCACAAACCCCTGTTGTCTCTTGCAGAAAGCATGAATTGGAAAGGGAGTAGCAAACTCCATTCTTAGGTTTCTGCAAAAGGTAGTTCATCCCTCACTCAGCTCTCTCATCCTCTTGAACCCAAGGACAGTCTAAAGAAGACAGAATGCCTTGAAACTGGGAAATAGGCACTGCAGATCCAGGTGCCCGAAGAAAGTGGAAGTGGAATACCACTTGCATCCCAGAAGGTGTTGCCATCTGTTCCTACAAGACGGGAACGCAGTAACATTAGAACTGTGCATGTCTGTGGCACACCTACACAATCCTGCTGTGGCATTCTGCTGCTTCCTGTACCATCCATTCATGCCCTGAGATGGCACGTTTTGGTGGCAGCACGCAACTGAGCAAGTACTAGTCAGCCACTCAGAACATGCTTATTTTATTCTTCTAGTTGTTACGGAAACAGACAGAGAACTCCTTTAATAGCTTTTAGTCACATTTCCAATAGACGTACCTGGGTAGAGAACCCTTTTACAACTTGTCTTTGTTTAAGATTGGTCTCCCCATCGAGGTTTGCAGTCTCCAAGTGACAGATTCCATTCTGATCGGAGGAGTACAGTAACAGGATATCGGCTGGGATGATCTCGTTACACTGCACCTGCACAAAGTCTCCCACTCGCACATCTTTCCAGCACTTCTCAACATAGTCTTGTTCATTCCTGTTGTGTTAAAGAAGGGCCACATTTGAAGAGCCACATTAAGAGCAAAAGGCGATAACTACCAATTCTTTAAGATAAGAAAACCTGGCTGTTCCCCGTATGTCAGATTTTGGGGCACATGACAAAAAAGAGCAGTAATTCATAATTTTAGAGCATTCTTCTGCACATTTTATGTTGGAAAAGCAAGTTGCATATCACACTCATTAAGAGCTGTAACTGCAGTAAAATGATATCATGGTCATATCACCTCTCTATTTCATGTTTAATCTACTGCTAGAAAATATTTAAGGTATTTAAGCTTCCCAATTGCTGGCACTCTCTAAAATATCACATTTTAAAAGGTTAAACTAAAGATACACTAAACAGAACTGCAGTGAGTTGCAAATATTCCACGGGGAATGCCACATTACTTCAGACTGAAACGCTTCTTCTTGGGGCTCTCAGACTGGCTTTTCAGCTGCAGTTATTTCACCCCTGTGGGTTCGTAAATCTTGAAAGGTTATTGTTATCCTCAGGTTTAGCCCAAATGCACAATTTCAACACATACAACAGCTGAGAAGTACCACCTTACTAATAAGGTAACATACTGCTTTTTTTTTTTTTTTTAATAAAGGGTAATGAAAAAATCTTAATGTGAAGAACATTTATAGCTTTTAAATTAGTGAAAATAACCCCTCCCCCAATTTATTGCTTCAAGACTTCAGGGTAAGGGACAAGATTTGTTTCTAATTATAATAAATAAAATAAAAACTATTGAACAGCCTTTCCTTTATGCTTCAACGGAGGGCAAGCGTTTCTTGACAGTTCCTTGAGACTGTAGCTTTGCACCTTGGCAGATCTGGGGTCACTCCTCTTTTTACCTGGCACACTGCCTGCTGCCTCAGGCTTCTCTGGCTCTTGTACTCAGCTGTCTGCCTTAGTTCTTATTCTGCACAGCTTTCCGTTCGGTGAAACTCTTCATTACTCCAGTCTTTTCCCTGAGGCCTGCCTCCAGGCCATTTTACCAGACCTAACCCTAGTCCAGTCATTTGCTGCAGGAAATAAATAGAAGGAGGAGGTGGTTGATTTGACTGCTGTACTTTGGCCTACTTACAGTACACTGTATGCAAACATTTAATTAGTGTGCTCTGACACAGGAACTTTTTTAGTCCCCTCATAAAAACAGTGCACAGGACAGGCATTCTGCAACTTGCAATTAAAATAAGAAAATCTAGGGCATGGTTCATTTATAGTATGGATAGGTTATGGTCATAATGAAGACAAGTGGCAAAACCCACTCAAAACACTGTGATTCACTGGCAATAGATCCAGGGATCAGTTGTCTTCATTAAGGAGTGGACCTTCCTCAGCAATGGGCTGGAAAAAGGAATCCTCCTCCCAAACCATGCAGTTGCATATCAATCCCTCATCCTCACACCTGCATCCTGGACACCACAGCCCATGGACTGTCCACAGCTCCCAGACAATTAAAGTGATTCTGCCATCTTTTCTCTAGTCAAAACAGGAGAGCCAGAGAATCTTCTATGGCAAGTCGTTATCTCTCTGTGCAGTAGATGCATTTGCTTCATAGCTGTGATATATTTGCAATTTTTCCAGTGCACTCTATCACCCAGTCAGTACTCTTACCAGACTTGTCCTCAGTCTGAATCTCCTCCAACATTGCTAGCTTTTCACCACATCTGTATTATTTGCTGGATCCCAAAGTATGTACTATTTCCTTGCTTTGGAGCAGGAAGTGTATTCTGACATCAATCAATTTCATTTGACCATTCTCTCCCATTTAACCTTTCATTTGAATATTTTATACATCAAAGCCTTGACCCCAAAATTATCTGTCTCTCACACTTCTGAAGTACCCTCATTTGAATATTCAGGCGATAGATACAACGGAGCAGAGAGTACTCATAAAATCTGCAGGTGGCACCAAGCTTGGAGGAGTTACAAGTGCTTTGGAGGACAGGATTAGAAGTCAAAATGACTTTGATGAATTGGAGAATTGGTCTGAAACCAAAAGGATGAAAATCAATGAAGACAAGTATAAATATTGCACTTTGGAAGGGAAAAAAAAATCCACAAATGTGCAATTATAAAATGGGGAATCAGTGCTTAAGTGGCAAGATTACTGAAAGGGGTGTGGGGACCATAGTGGATCACAACTTGAATGAATATGGGATACGGTTGTGAGAAAGGTTAATATTTTGGGGTTATTAATAGGAATATCATGTGTAAGACATGCAAGGTAATTGCCCCATTCTATTAGATTTAGTGTGGCCTCATCTGGAATATGGTGACCATTTCTGGCCACCACACTTTAGGAAAGGTGTGATCAAATGAAAGAGAGGCCAGAGAAAAGCAACAAAAAAGGTTTAGAAACCCTGACCTCTGAGGCAAGGTTAAAAAAATAAAACTGGCATGGCTAGTCTTGAGAAAAGATGACTGTGAGGTGACCTGATTACAGTCTTCAAACATGATAAAGATACTATTACAGTGGAAAGTGATCAGTTGTTCTCTATGTCGACTAAAGGTATGACAATGCTAATGGCTTAATCTCTATCAAGCGACATATAGATGAGACATTAGGAAAACCTTTCTAACTATAAGAGTAGTTAGGCACCGGAAAAGACTATCAAGAGAAGCTGTGGAATTCCCATCATTGCAGGATTTTAAAAAATTTGTTGGACAGACACGTGCCAGCGATTGGTCAAGTTTACTTGGCTTTATCTATCATGAGATGACCTCTTGGGGTCTCTTCTAGCTCCGCATTTCTAGAAAGCCCACAGTGCCCTCTTCCGTTCAACCATGATTTTAACAGCCAGCAGATTTGCATGAACCCCAAGAGCCAGAAATAAATATTGTACATAATCCAAAAAACCTGAACCCCAAGATTTCAGGCAGAGTAAAGTACTGGAAATAATATTCTTGAGCTAGCAGCTACCCAAAATCAGGTCAGAACTGAAGAGAGAAGGTAAATAATGCTATGACAATCAGAATTAAGTTATTCTAATATCTCTCATGCTATCAGGGCTAATGGTGAATGTTACATCTGACTAGTGATAAGCATTTATTTATAGCTCTGATCAGTCATGAAATTTCAGGGCATAATAATCATTTAAAAAAAAAAAAAGCATGTCCTGGATGTTGAACCAATGTTTGCTCCAGCTACCAGTCTATTCCAACACACATAATAACTACTGACTTTCGTCAATATGAAGATTTATGGTCTCAGAAGATAAATAACTCTACAGATTAATAAGCCTGCTTCAATATTGACAAATGACTATGTATATATTAGCTACCACTGTATTCAGTTCAGCATTCAGATACCTGTAACTAAAAAGGAAGAACATAACATAACAAGACCCAGGAACCTCTTGATGCCCCCACCTACTGTTTTCTGGTAATATTTTTGAATGAAAATAATTGAGTATCATTTTCCATTGAATCTACTGCAGGTTTATTACTTAAAATCTTACCCTGTAAGAATCTTCACAAAGCCCTCTCAGTAAATATACTGGTGTGAAATGTGTTTAAATGTCACTAAATACTTATAGTAACAAAGTTAATTCTTAAATATTCCCTCATCTTTTCTCACAGCCCCTTTCTACTCTTTGTTCCATAAACACTTCTGTCTTTTGTGTCCTTCACCCATTTTGACTTTATGCCACCCTGCATACCCAGAAAAACTTCTCAATGAGCAGACATCAAGCCCTTTACCAATCCCCAAAGAATTAAAAAAAAAACCCCTTAAATTCCCAACAAAATTTCTAATGAACCACTACCTTCAATACTTTTGCACTGGAAAGGAACAATAGATACATCAGTTTATTATTATTATACTTATCATCATCATCATGTCCCCCTGTGGGCAAACGTTTGGTACAGAAAGCCAAACAGAGAGGAGAGACTGTCCTGAGTGAAAACTGCAGAGATCAGTTGATTGACATCATCAGTGCCCACTGGTCTTTGCTCAAACTACTTTTGGCTGATGCTCTTCTGGTTTCAGTCATTGGGATAGAAACTGCAGGGAGAAGTCAACCAAAGTCCACATAGCTCAGGGAAGGGGGATGCCACATACAGTTGGTCCTTATGTCCTGGTGTGAATACACATCTGTCATTTGTTTTCTTTGCATAATTCTGGAGTACGTGGAGTAGCTTGTGTAACTCATATCAACTTTCTTTCAGCATGCCATCTACACTGCACTGCACCGCACCGACACAAAACACTTTCCCGTCAACATAGCACTATGCCACTTGAGGGAGTGGTTTTATTGTGTCAATTTCTGGATTGACTGAGCACGTCTTTACCGACCATTCAGTCAATACAGAAAAATTGGTCTGACAAAGGCGAATTTGACACTGTCAGTGTAGAAATATCCCAAGAAGTCTGGGGGAGAGGAGAGCTAAGATGATACATCGGGTGCTGCTCAGGCACTATTTTGAGTCCCACCCACCCACACACCCAGCCATCCACACAGCAGTACTGGCTTAAATTTTCTAAAGCTGCTGTACTGACTTCAATGCTACATAACATTCTGTCTTCTTGAGCAACATCTATTTTTTCAAGGATTAAGGACGCTGCAAGTCTGGTCAGCAGTTGTCTCCGGGGTTCCCCATTCACTAAGAGGGAAAGGAGTCCATTTTGTATGTGACAGTACAGATTTCCCTGACACCTTTGATTGTGACTAATTCAGCTGTGATCACTAATTTTTTCCCTGGTTCTCTCTCTTAAATTTGACTAAGCATTATGTAGACCCAAACACTAGTCACATTTAACATGTTCTGCCTGAAAACAGCAGGAGTTGATCAAAGGACTCTAGACCCATTCCCTAAGCCACAGTTATGCAGATGCTTATGGCAAACAAGTTCCCACCATGCTACATAGCTACTACTTAAGTTTGCACCTGAACCCTGAACAAGTCTCACCAACATTGTAGTTTTCTTCTTAAGTTTCATCTGGTACAGCAGACTAATGAATGGAGGTGATTGAATGGGGTGATGCAAAGGGCATTTATGAAACATTAAGTTGTTCATTGTGAACAAGAGGTAGTCACTTATGTAGTGTAAAACTAGATCAGCAAGCCACTGTTCCCAGAGATGGACAGTGCTCTTCGCCAGTAGCCCATATGTTCTTGGAACAACATGGAGAGAACATCAGTACAGTCATGAGGACTATAAGCTGCTTCTATATACAGATGATCCATTTCTTAAACACATGTATCTGTAAGGCACTGGACAACAGAGGGGGTAATCAGAGCTGCACTCTTCCCAGGAAGACCGCCTGGATTTATTGCTTCCAGGAGCACCTGGGGAGCATTCCTATTGCTGCCTTCCTAGCAGGTGATGTGGCACATGACCTAATCAGAGCTGAATAGTTGGGATGGAGAGGGTACAGGGCTATGATTCCACTTTTCCTTCCTTCTATTTGGACCGGATAATGGAACTAGCTACATTGGCCAGGGACCCATCCTTGAGCCTGTGCAAACCAGAAAACAGCAACTGTGACTAAATTATGCACTGTGAGTAATTCTCAACCTCTGTACCCTTACGTACAGCCATGTAGGAGCCTGCCAGAATCTGACTTTTCATGTTAAGCGTTAGCACAGCTGTTCTCAGAAATCTGTCCCACCTGTGAAGCTGCTTGCCAAGAAACATTTCCTTGCTCACAGAACTTGGCAACAATGAACAGAAAACCCAACCCTAAGAACTTAATTCTATTTTTAGTTAAACTGATGCTCAGTCTTATTTATAAATAAAATGCTTCCATCTCAGCAATTCTGCCAAATTCCTGCTTGAAAATACTTAAACAGCTGAGCATTAAATGGGGAGAAGTATTAATGTAAGACAAATGCTGAGTTACTTTCAATATTAAGTGTCAAACACCTTGCTGGTAGAGCTTTAGAATTTTTTTTTTGTACAGAACATCAAAACAAAAGAAGAGAGGCATTTGCCAATAAGCAGATGATGTGTCATAACCTTTCTGAGACATATCTGGTCACAGTGCTAGACACTACTGTAATTCAGTCCTGACATTCTCTCTCCTCACCTCTGATTTAATTCCAATAGCTACCAAACTCTTTGTTTCCATTGATTTTGCTCACAAAGCTCTATAGAAAAGTCTGGTCCAACTACCTGACACCTAGAAGAGACCAAAGAGCTATGTGAGCAACAACAGCTTACTGAAAGAAAGAACTTGTTTATAGTTTTCAATAAAACATACAAGAACTACAAGAAACTACTTTGAATATAAAATTGTTGAGAGTGCAAAATGTCAGAAAAAGCTCAGGATTATAGCCTGATTAGTGCATTCATGATGCATAAAGCCTTTCATCTTCAAGGAGCTTTAGAGACATTAATCTTATTACACAGAATAATATTAAATTCATTTTATGGAGAGGAAACTGAGGCAGGAATGCCATGTGAGCTGCTCTAAACCTCAAGGAAGTTATTTTAAGAGCTGAGATTAGAATTCAAGGGTTCTTTATTTCCAGGTCTGTTTTTCACCACTAGACCTTTCCATAGACATTATATCTACACATTTGTTTTGTATCACAAAACTATGTTTCCCCAAAATATATTTTATAGCACTACTTGTTACAATCGTTGCAATGAAATTAAATTTCTTCAGTACAAAGCAAGATTTATGTTGAGTGTACTGAAGGTGATGTCCCTTAAAATATCCCACTGAGGCACACAGGAACACCCTCAAGATAAGGGCTTACTATTACAGTGCCCCAGAGTGTCTAGTTTTGATTTGCCTCCACTTAATTACATTTCTTTTCTTACTACCCTGCTCTATGGATACAAGGCCGGAAGGAACTTTTCACAAGTAACTAGTTCCCTCCCCTTGCTGCCAACCACCACTACTGTTTCAGCTATTTGCTTTGAAACCACATCTTTCAAATGAAGGAGTTTCCTGTTAGCAATTCACATAGAGGGGGAACAATGTCCAATCACTATTGATGGATTAGAGTTCATAGCACAGTCCCAAAGTCCTATTGCTAAACAAACAAAAACGACTTTTCAAATCTAGGTAATTCAGGCAACGAATAAACAAAAAGTAAACAATTATGCAGTTAAGTAATAGCATGAACTGATTTCTGATAGGTGGAGGGCTTGAAACCTGGGCTACTGCTTCCAGTAAATATCATCAAGACCTTGGAATGAGGAAGAGGTGGCACCTGATCAAATAAATGAGAAAAAATGAGCAATATCAATGTGGAGTCTCTGCCCAGAGAGGGAGTTGAGGAACTGGGTACAGGAAGAACAGGAGTTTATGGGGGGGGGGAGGAGGTTGCTCAATGACAAAATAGAGCCTACATCTATCAAAAGTAGGGGTTTTCAAAGAGTGACTCCTTCTCCCACATTCTCCTGATACGTGTGCTTGTCTTACACTTAGGATGCCTTCTCTGAGCAAAGGGCATGAATCAAAAGCCCTTTCTGAATGCATATCTGAGAAGAAAGGCTCATAAAAAAACCAGAGCGGTTGGAAATTGTTGGATCTGAATAAACGATTTACATTATGTCAACAATATTATTTTGGAAGTTAAGCAAGAATGGAATTGCCAAACCAAGACTTGGATGGGACCAGGAAGAACGTAAATGGGGGAAATGAGTAGTAAGAAAAGAAATGTAATTAAGTGGAGGCAAATCAAAACTAGACACTCTGGGGCACTGTAATAGTAAGCCCTTATCTTGAGGGTGTCCCTGCGTGTCTCAGTGGCATATTGCAAGGGCTATCACCTTCAGTATTCCTTTTGATCCCCTCACTGGCCTGGTCACATTTAAATTCAACTTTAAGTTCACATAAACATTCCAGTTCATCAAAACAAAACAAACAAAAAAGAGTCCTGTGGCACTTATAAAGACTAACAAATTTATTTATTGCATGAGCTTTTGTGGGGGAAAATCCCACTTGATGCTTGAAGATGGGGAATTTACAGAAATTCAAATTCATAATTCTCATGTTTCTCTTGGATTACTCAGGTCTTTGCACTTCCCCCTATCCCTGAGCTTTGCAGAGTTTCTTATCTACTGCTTCTTCCCATGAGAATTCCCTCACTGCCTATCTTCCCTGAGGACTCCAGCCAATTCCATTAGAGATAGTCTTCCTGTCAGGCCCCATTTCAGAGCTCTTTCCCACAAGACTCTGACCTGCTTGCTGGGGCCTCCTCTTGCCTGACAGTCCCAGGTTATTCCCCGAGAAAGTAATTTTCCTTGCTCTACTCTACTGGGTTTCCCCTTTAGCATGAGTTCATAGCTCTGTTTAAATACTCTTCTCCCTGATCTCCCGCATCTGAGTTCAGTCAAGACACTATCAAATTCAGCTAGGGGTAGCTATCTGTCTGCAGGCAAGGCTGAGGTCAACTCGTCTTAAAGGGCCAACCAGCCAGCCACAGGCACACACACAAGAGCGTTTATCTGTAACTCCTCCAATGGTCACATAGTCCATTCTCTGAAAGAGTCATCAGTTATTTACCATTCACAACTCCCAAACAATGTATATTTTGCCTCCGAAAGTCAGCTGCTCTTTTCCCCCTCGTGCGAACATACCACCCTTGAATTTCTTGGTCCCTTGGCCCAGCATCTCTTGCTGTGTTAAAAAACAACCCTTCTACATCTTTTTAAACATTTACTGTGCCATGTATGGACCAAAGACATTTCCATTTATGATATGTTTCAAAACATTCCACTTTTTAAAACTATATCAAGAAGCATCAATAGCTTCTGACTGAACTGTAATCAACTGTATGTTTCTTGATGCTGTATATAGTCAGTAAACAGAATGCTTTTGGTAGCTCATCTCTGCAAGAAGGGGAAGCTAGAAAAATATTTAACCAAAAAAAAAAAAAAAAAAACAACAAGAGAGAGAACTTTAGACAATCGCTTCAAGGTCCATTTGGGATCATGACCAAAATGTTGAGAACTATAGTCATAAAGTTCTGGAAAGACCAATTTCAGAATCATGGTTTAGGAGTGAATTTATACTTGTGAAAGGCACCAGACACACCTGGAATAGATGTTGAGATCTATTCATAAAACATATTACAATATAAGCCGCCGCCAAATACACCCACCTTCATGAAGAAGCAGCAGCTAAGCCTCCATGCTGTTATTTTCATTGGATTCTCTCATAACTATGTGACCAGGGAGTCCATTAACAGCCAGTAAGTGATTTTTGTGAAGCAGACACATCAGATCAGAACCAACAGACCTATTAATTTCAGAGGCTAACTGCGCACCAGACTGTCAGTAACTAACTTTTAGGCTAGATTCAGACGGCAACCTAGAGGTGAAAACTCTGCACCCCTTTTGCAATTTCTGCAGCCAGATAAATCCTCATTTGTGAATAATTATGCATGCTTCTTGTAACTGGAAACTCTCATGATTGGTCTTGAATGATAAGATATCACGGTAAAAATGAACACCCCTGATATTGCACTGACTTTTCTAGAACAGTGGTTCCCAACCTGTCACCAAGGGGCCATTCCCACTGGCTGCAGAGGGGAGCTGTTGCCTTAGGATTCAGGCAGAGCTCATTGTCACATGCTTGAAAGACTGGTGCAGGCTCCTTGATGCAGCCAGATGGATGGGAAATCATTGGTCTCCTCCCCCAAGTTGTAGCAGAGAACATGGCAAAGTATTCTGCCTGGGTCCCTATATGCCAGTGACCTTGCTGAAGTCAGAGGGAGGGGAGCACTGATCTCCATCCCACTGGTTGCAGAAGGGAGCGTCTGCCTAGGGACCCAGCTGGAGCACATGGGGCTACAGGATACATACAGTTTTCCTGCTGCAGCCAGGGGAATGGGAGATCAGCAAGGAAGGAGGCAGCCACCTCGCTGAACTCCTGTCTGGCTGCTGTGTGGTGGAGAGGAGGTGGGCTAATGGCAGAGACAGGTGGCCCTTCAGGGTTTTAACAATGGCATCTGTGGCCCTCAAGCCAAAAAGCTTGGGAACCAGTATTGTAGAAGGTAATGTGTTCTCTTAAAATAATCCTACTATCTGGGTACTGAACATACCTTATTGTCACAGAAGGACCCCACCTTTCTCTTTAATAAAATAATCTATTGCTTCTTACCCTAAGCACTGTTCTCTCAATGCTAAAAGGTGCCTATATTCTTAATTTATGGATGAACAATTCCAGATCTGAGCTGGATTAAAAAAGGTACTAGACACAAATATTTTATCATCATACACATGAATTTTTTTTTGATTTACTTGACTTGGGCAGAATCCATTTAGAAAACAATCAGTCAGAGCAACTGCAATTCTTTTGACTGTTACGCAAGCTTCATTGTGCCATAAATTTTGGGTTCATTTTCTAAACTGTGAATTCATTTGACAATTTTCTGACTTCACACATCAGTGTTTCTGTTTCCAGGTTCTTTCTTACCAGTATTGACTTTACACGTCAGTGTATTTCAGTTTAAGAAGGAAAAATTAAAAAGGGACATCTTACAAGATGCCCTGTTTAAATTCACTATCCCCCATTGTCATCTGGGTAAAGATCAGATGGAAAACTCCCCCACCAATCTTCTAGTAAGTTTTGGAAAAATTGTGTTTCTGTCAGAGACCGAAAAAAAAAAAAGCAGAATTCTGCCCTCAAATATCCATTAAAACTGGGGACCAGAATTCATTACATTGAAGAAGTCTGAAACAACAGAGATAACACACTCTTCAATTCAATTCCTCCTGTAAATCTGATTAATCATTCACCTTTAGATAGGAGGTCACCTACTGTATTAGAAGAGACTGCTCTACTGCAACAAGATTATAATTCAGTTTTACAAGACTTCTAGTGTCTAGAAAAAAAGACTTTCACCCTTGATACAAAATAACCTATGACAGATGATTCACAGGGGAGAAAAGAAAACTAGGAGACACCAAGCTCCCTTTGAGACAGTGCAGCAACAAGAAAAACAAGAAATATTAGCTTCCCGAAGAATTAAAGTTATTCATATTAATTATAGCATGAGCATATAATGAGTCTGATGGCAACTGTATTATGTACCATTTTTTCTAGGAGAAGGGAATCTCTACTGTCCAGAAGACACCACTCTCCTCCTAGCTTTCCATCTTCTTTAAGTCCCCAAATATCTGGTGAAAGACAACTGGAAAGGGCTACTTTCAGAGCCTTCTGACATCACTGCAAACCAAATCAAAACCACATCCTGGGATGGCCCAATCATTATTTTCTATGTTGGACTGATCCCATGTTTTGGGGCTGAAGAAGAAGGCAGCTGGAAGCATGACACTCACTTCCGCAAAGCATTCATAAATCTATCCGTAAGTTGCTAGATACTTATCTCTCTAAGTTGGTATATATTTTTCATTCACAGAGAAGTTAAAGCATGTACTGGATCTCTGGGAAAACTAAGTGTGAAATTAAACAACAAAATTTTGCACCACAGTCTTATCCACAAACGTGTCATTTTTTCCCACCACCACTGTCACAAGGCACCATTTTCTTAAGACTGAAAATACTACCCTTGCTAAAGTTTGAAGGAAAGAAGCAGTTCTGCAGGCTATACAGGAAACTGGGATCATGGATGATTTTCGTGGTGGGAGAGAGAAAATCTTTTGGACAAGGTTCACACTTTTTCATAATCTTATGAAATTGTTGTTCTCCTAATCAGTCCAGCAGGATGATCATCCTAATTTTCCTCTTACAAGGCATTATTTGTAAAATTTATTTTATGGGACCTCTTTAATTTTAGCTATCAAAAACACAAACACACTGCTTTCCTGCTTAAACAGAGGAATATGAAAATAAAAACTGGAACTGAATTGTAAGCCTGATAATTTACACGCAAATATGCACTGAGGAAACAAAGAACAACAAAAGAAAGCCACCATTCGCTGAGGCTTAGCATATGTAGAGCCATCTTTGGTGATGCAGTGTAAGTTCTGTTGATAGATATGAGCGCTGGGGATCCTTGTGACGAGAATTTTGGGAAAGTCTCTCTTTGTCTATATTCTGAATGTTGCAATATATCAGTGGGAAGTCAATTCCTATTTCTTTGGGAGAAGGGTTTAGAAATTTTATTTTAAAATCTTAAAAAAACCAAAAAACCCAACAACAAAACCCCAGAAGCCCTAAAAGCAAGAGGTCATGAAACATCTTCAAGGTATGTCTCATGTTCAACTCTAACATTTAAATTTGACTGATTTAACCATGACTGAATATTTGAATGTTCTCTTTCTTTTTAGAAAACCATACTAGAGCTAATCAGTCTATACATAACACATCAGCCCCAAAATTAAAGCCTGAACTACATATAATCTCTTAACAGTTTACCTGGAGTAACTTTTCAAAACTTCCAAAAAGCTAGATTTTCCAAGACATTAGGTATCTAAATTTGCAGAAAGGGGCTTACATGGGATTTTCAGAAGCGTCCTATCTGCAACTACAGGCACATGAATACTTTAAAAATATTACTTTGAATTTATTATTCAGATCCACACAACCTGGATGTTTCCCAGAAGTTTAAACAATTGGTACGAGCAAAGCAATAGCGCCCTTCTATCCATGTAAGAGTTTGTTTTCTCAGTAGTTATTATTTTCCAGAGACAATCTAATTTATTAAGATGCTTCTGAAAATATAAATTTGAAGCAATTTTTGGCTTACATAGAAAACCTGCAAAATTTATTTTACCTGCTGTAAACGAGGCAGACCATATTATTGATTTCTTTGTCCAACTGGTATCTCCGAAAGTCCTCCCATGCATCTTTAATTGCTGTAATAGCCATTATAACACAAATTGGAATCATAGAAACAGCTGGTTGAAAAGCATTTACCACGGGCACAAAGTTTAGTGCTGCAATGGCCACAAAATATAAATTAGCAAAGCGATGAAACTGCTCAAAGATATTCTTTGGGATGAAAGATAGGAAAGAGTATTTGGTTGTCTTGATTTTATTACAGTTGTAATGTCTGTTTGGGTTCTCTTTCCATCTGCGGCTTTCAAAGGGCAAATTGGAGACGACCACCCATTTATTTTCATTTTTCTTCTTTCTTTTCTTTCCTTTTCCTCTCTTCTCTGACTCCTCCTTTTGTGTCTCAGAATCTGAAGCAGCATGGTGGCAGCAAGCTTTCTTGAAAAAAAGTTTTTCCTTTGTGATCTTTACAGAACAGCAGTTTAGAGCATGTTTCCTGGACATATTACTTCCCCTCAAAAATGCAGTTTCAAGTAATAATAAAAAGTTAAATCATCCAGAGAATGCAAAGCCGAGAAATGAAGATTTGTTTCCCTGAACTGGCTGCTGTCTTTCACTTGACTGAAAGCTACACCTGTTTGAATACAGACGTCACAGAAAAAGGTAGCATCCTCCTATAACCAGTTCTGCAACTGTCTGACAGGTTGATGCTGGGTCCTAAAGTCTGCCTCATGTAATGTCACTGAGGACAAAAACACTCCTGAAACGTGCTGTTATTTGTGTCGCTATATCACCTAGACACATCATCTACTTTTTGCATATTACTACAGTGGGTGGATAATCTTGAAGACATATGCCTAGTTTTCTTCTCGAGGCTTTTCTGAAACTATTTTCATAAAGTTGATAGAAGCTAAAACAATACCCAAGAAGTTAGTTCAAAGGGGAAGTCAATGGAGCGTTGCTATTGACTTCAGTAGGTCCAGAACTTCACCTACTAAAATTACCCCATCTGCCATTTGCTTCTATTTCTATAGAACTAGGTTTTAAAGGACACACACACACACACACACACACACACACACACTCCTTTAAACCAAAGGACGTGCAATTTAATCAGCCTCTTTTAATGCATATTTACTACCTTGTCATGTAGTCCCATGAGATGTGACAAGCTAAAATTGGTCTAGTCAGGGCAGTGCTTGGAAAAGAGACCTCTGAAGCTCTAGGAAGCATGGCTAGTGATTGAGAAGGTAGGAGAAGCTGTTCTCTTCTGTCTGAATCAGTACTGGCCAAATGCCCCAGCACAAATGTAAAGGGTAATGTACTTTAGAGATGCAGTCATTCAAATGAAGGTTGGAGGGACTGATCACCTGTGGTCCTTGTAGATCTGATGGCAGAGATGTAGTGCTACCACTTACATCCTTCTCACATTATGGACTGAATACAGATCACAAATGAACATTTCCTTCTCTAGTTTCACTTGGGTACAAAATTCTTCCCCAGGGCCAACCCAAGGTGAACTATGATTTTGGTGCTCCCATCTCCATTCAATATAGAGAAGTCACCTGGGCTGGGAGGGAGGGACCTCTGGCCAGGCCTGCCACCGGCCAACCTGACTAGGACCTTGGGGGGGAGGTGGGGAGAGGATCCCTGACCAGCAGTCCAACCTGAGACCAGGGGGAGCCCAATCTCCAGTCCACCCAACTACCTCCCACTTTTGCCCTTGGCTGGCTGGATCCCTGAGGCTCAAAGACATGACTCCCGGAGGCCTGCCCAACCCCTGGCCCAGTTGGAGGGTGAATCCCCATTCTAACCCCCCTGTCCAGCAGAGAAGTCACGGGGTAGTCCCCCAGCCTGGTCTGCCCGACCACCACTTGCCCCTACTGCTGGCCCGTGATTTCCCTAACACTCCTTCCCCCCCCAGTAATCAGCTAGTAACAGTGTTATAACAAATTAGTGAGCACCCTCTACGCCTCCCCAACCTCCCCCTACACTCCCCCTAATTTCAAGTCTTGGGGAGAATACTGTCCAGAGGCCAAAGAGCAATCCCCTGGCCTGACCCCTGCCTGCCCAATTCCCAGCCCAGCTGCAGAGGCTGATCCCCGAGCCCAACTGCCCCCATCTACCTGACTCCAGGCTCAGCTCCAGAGGCTGAGGGGTGATTCCCCAAGCTGGCCTGATCCAGGGCCTGGAGGAGAGACCCTCTGACCAGTCCCTCCCCACCTGCTCCCCTGCAGCGTCCCCCACTCCCCTCCACCACAATACTTACCTGTACTGTATGTTTTGGGGGCTGCTGGGATGAAGCCAGAGTGCTGTGTGCTGCTGCAGAGAAGAGGGATTTGAAATTCCCTCTCTTTCCACCCTGAGCTACTGACAGCTGCACACTCCAGGGAGGAGTGGCAACTGCGCTCAGCAGGCAGGCTGGCTCTTCTGCGCCTGCGTGCTGGGGGAGAAAAGATTCAGGGCAGCAATGACGCTCCTCTGCCCCGTAAAGCCTGGCATCCTAGGTGACCACCTAGGTCACCTCGCTGATGTGGTTGGACTGGCCCTGTTCTTCCCTTCCTGTCACCAATGAGTAGTGTTATGCCTGTTAATCATCTGCAGTATTCGGTTTCAGAACTGGCTGCATTTCAATGGTGCGAACAGGGCCCTCACCACCTCTAATGATCTTTACAGACTGAGAGGGGGTGTTGTAAGGCTTACTTATTTGGTGCAGATAAAGTGTCTGGAGAACTGTAAGTGAAAAATGCAATAGCAATGCAAACACCCCGCATGGTGGAATAAAGATGAATGACGTTAGTCTGGACTGAAATTATTCTCGTAGTTTTTTATCATTAGGAACCAGCCCGACATAAAAGGGTTTCCAAAACGCTGCTAATTGCTGTACTCCACTGTGTGAATCCAAACAACTGCTTTCATTTGCTGTAACATCTGATCAGATCCTATGACTTACACTCCCTACATTTATTTTGCTCCCATGCTGCAAGTTCCCCATCTTTAAGCATCTGACAAAGTGGATTTTCTCCCATGAAAGCTCATGTGATAAATAAATTTCTTAGTCTTTAGAAGTGCCACTAGACTTATTTGTTTTCCTCCAAATTTATTAATTTCACTCACTGTGATCCAATGAGAGAAAATATTACAAAATAATATGGATAAATTGCACCAAATAAAGCAATGTAAAAACAAATGAACAGTCAATCTTTTATTCTACTTACTTATCATACGCTTTGGTTTTAGAGGTGTTTATCGCCCTATCAAATCTGTATCTCTTGCAGTCTTCAATGCCATCCTTAATCATGATTATTAGCAGCACCACACCCAAAGGCAGCATTGTGATCTGTCTCTGGAAAACTTCCACTTGTGGGAACCAGTTTATGATGACCAGGAAGAGGAAATAGAGATTAGCCAACCTGAGAAGATAACAAACAAATGACAATAGCCGGAAATTAAATGTGTCCTTTTCTAATTCACATTGCTATTTGTAAGATAAGAACAACACACATTCGTCCTTGTGATGTCTTCATTCCTTATGAGACTTCTATAGAAGATATATTTTCACAACATTAAGACTAATTTAATTTAGTTTGTGTACTATACCATCTTTTAAATCCAGAAACCTAAAAACTGTTTACTTTATGACTTCTCACATCCAGATTCCCATATCTGTGTTGGATTTGTGATTCTAGGGATGCCAACTTAAAACAAAAAACAAAACAAAAAGAAATACCCCCAGCAATGAAGTATTCAAAACTCATATTCATGAATTTATAGGATTATTTTTACAGGAATCAGAGTAGGCCCCTGTGACAGGACATCTGCCCTGCACTGCCAGGATTAAAAAGGGCTCTGGGAGTGGCAGTCAGAGGAGGCTGCTGAGGATCCAATCAAAGCTCGGTGACCTGGTATAAGAGGGAACTGCCAAGCAGCAGAAGTTAGTTCCTTGCTGGAGCTCTACGGGGTCAGGAAGCCAGGATCTGGACAGTTCACTAGCTGTTTGCTGGAGTGAAGCAGGGCCAAGGAGGCACTGGAGGATCTGGGGAAGCAGCCCAGGGAAGACATGTGCAGGCATGGGGGTTGAGGCAGTGCAGGGGCTGCATTTAGGATCCCTAGGCCGGGGTCTGTGGAAGTGGGTGGGCCTTGGTCCTTCCCTGTCCCGCAGATCACTAGAACTAAGGTGGTGACGGATTGCAGCAATCGCTGAAGAAAGATGAAGTCAGGACCATCCAACAGCTCCTGGAAGGAAGGAGAATGAGGACTGTGGCTCAGCCAAAGAGCTAAAGGCAGGGAAGATGCAGGGAGCTGGTACAGGGCCAAGGAGGCTGCTCCAGTGACGTTCAGGTGATGGCACACAGACTGCAGACAGGGTTGTCTGCTTGAGCTATTCCACATCAGGGGTGTCAAACTCATTTGCTGTGGTGGACCAGATTTGACTTAAATGTACTTCAAGTGGGCCATACTTATGATAAATCAAAATACTCCCGCAGTATCACAGAGTGCTATGTACACAAAACTGTGCTCTGCAATTCCTCTCTCTGTTAGGCAGAGTGTGTGGTCTCATTGAGCACAGTCTTGCATACTAAGCACTCTGTGATGCCATGAGACCTTCTACTCTTGTGGCATCGCAGAGCACTGAGTATGTGAGACCACTTACTCTCTGTTAGAGAGAGGGTGTGTCCGGACAAATGCAGTCACAAACCAGAGGGAAGAGGTTTGCGGGCCACGTTCAGTCAGAGGGCTGCGTGTTTGACATCTCTAACCCTGTAACATCGCCAAAAGGTGCTCATCAAGCAGAAAGCATGCCACCCCATCACAACCCCTATGTTAATTTACAAGTATAAGGAAAAGGAAGCAATAAATCAAATTATGAGATGTCAGAACCTGGCACCAAATTACAGAATATTTATTTCAAAGTGAGAGATGGATGGGCAAATTTCATTTGTCTCAATCAGAATGGCTCACCCCTGTATCCGTTCTTGGCAGGATTCTTTATGCCAAGGTCACTCATCTTATGACCAGCAGTTAACGTAAAAGCCTGATCCATACAAAAAACTCAGCTCTGACCACCCTTTATGGATAAGTCCTATATACATTAATATGGATCACATCAATGTGCTTATATAAAAAATAACATAATTTTATAAAACTACTCTAAAATCCTAAAGAATCGAAGAATAAGATGCTTTCTGTAGAGGTGTTTTTTTTTTTTTTAAAACCCCTGTGGAATTCTAAATCAGGGATACTAATTCTTTCATAGGATTATTTAAAAACGTACAGAAACTTTATACATTGCTATCAACTTCTATCTAGAAATTTACATAAGGTCCTGTGCTGCTCAGATTGACACCTTTAGATTAGAGTGGAAATTTCAGGCTTGATGCAAATTGCCTGGATATACATTCTTTTAGACTGCATTTTTATTCATCCCCTGTTTTTTCTTAGAGTGGAACTCTCTATGGCAGGATAATCCACTTACATTTATTTCCAATGGATGTCTTAACATTAATAGTTGCAATTTTGCTTTTAGCAAAATATCAAACTTAGAACTTCCAGCCTCCTCAGAAAGCTCGCAGGAGGTGATAAACCTTAAATCTGATCAATCATGTTCTTAGTTTTGGCAAGTGTATACCTGTGAAACTGTTCAAAGATGTTTTGGGGCAAAAAGGACAACAAGGTGTATTTTGTGGTCCGTATCCCATTTCCAGAATAAAACCTAGAAACCTTCTCCCAATCTTTTTGAAGTCTCTTATTGTTGGGAAACACAATCCTCCATTTGTTCAAACTGTATCTCAGCCTCTTTCTGACAGAAGACAGCAGAGGTGTTGATTCTGATTGAGTCCAGGCGGGTCCTTCATCAGCCAGTCGCTGCCACCGATACAGAGCTGAGTCCACTGACAAAGCCATCCATAGAAACAAGGCTGAAAGAGAAATCCATTATGAAGACTGAAAACCAATTTCATCATGATAACAAATTCACTCGGTGTCTTGCCAGGGATTGTTTAAAGCAGCAAATAGTAAGTTCAGAACATTACCTGTTCGGCTTCACGCTTGGTGCTTTCTGTACAGAATTTAAACAGTAAAATACAAATATTTAATATGGAAAAAATCCATTTCTAACTCTATGGGAAGAATGCTTTACGCTCTGCGTGTTTTAACTGTCAGCTAATGCAAATAAGGTAGATTCAGCTGATTGTTCCCAATTGTCTGCTATGCTTCCAAGTCTATATAATTTTTTTTAATCAAACTGTCAAAATGAAAGTTTTGGGGTTTTTTCATTTGTGTGTTTGTTTTTTTGACTGCCTCAGACTTTTGCATGATGGATCTTCTGTTTATGTTCTCTTATGAAGATAACTGGCTCAGGCTCTGAATTTTAAAGGCACATTCAGTGTATGATGAGAATGAACTGCATCATATATTTAAATTTATTTACATTCACAGGAGGAAAAAGATTCCTAAATCTCCACAGAAATCTGATTCAAAGGCAGAACGCAACAACGAACAAGACAATGGGGGTATTTTACTTGCTAGGTAAATCTAGCAACTGGATTGGTAGATACTAGTGCCCTTATACAATATAGCAGTACAGTTTTGAACACAATCCCACAATAAGTCACTGATTCTGTTCCCATTCTAGCTAATGGCACATCATTTACTGACTTCACAAGTGAGACACAGGGCACTATATCATTATGCCCAATTCCAACCACAGTAAAATGCACGAGTGTAGAGGCTAGAAGGAGACGTGGATGAGCTTATACGGCACAAACAAACAAAAGCTCAGGCCTTGTTTATATTCAAAACTGCACTGATTTAACTCAGTTGTGATATGGTTGAAACTGGAACAAAATACGGACAACCTTAATCTAGTTTGAATTATATTATTATTGATTTAATTTAATTCAGTAAGAAAACTTCTTAAGCAAATTTGATATCAACCTTGTTTAAAGAGGATTAATAGCGTCCACATTATGTTTGGCATCTGTTCAAGTAAATTAGTTTTAAAACCAATTTAATTAGTACACATTTAATATAAAGTCCTCAGTTTCCCCTACACTCACCCAGTTACTGCCTATGGTGACACCTTTCAAATCCCCCTTCCTTTTAAAAACTGTGACTAGCTACACATTCTCCTCAGGAAGATCCAGATATGTAATATTTATATTTTAGAAAGAGTCATATTTAAAGATGCATATAAGTAAGTCAGAAGGAGGAAAACAACACACTGTGACACATCTATGCCATATTGTTACACTTATCTGAGCTTTATTGGAATGTATTTATCATAGCAATGTGAGTCATACCTATGTGGTGCTGTTTAAGAAATACTTAAAACTTGTTTAATGAAGGCTTAAGGAGGTCCACTGGTGTCTTGTGCCTTTTCAGAATGTAGAGTGGCTAACTCAAATCTCAGAAAACCTATTTATTTCAATTTAGCTGATCATGGAGTAAGCTATTACTCAACATAAGTGAAGATGAAAGAATCAGATTCTTAGTTATTCATTGATTTTTTAAAATATATTTTATGGGACTCCAACAAAAGTACACACATATTATTTGCCAGATATACACTTAGTTTAATCTAACAGAATCCCAAATTATTAATATTCCTAGTTAAAGAAAAAGTAGGTAAAAAAGTTCTCTACACTGACAAATAAGAAACAAAGTAGAGTTTATACATAAGTTGTAGAAAATACATGTACATTATATCAGTACCTTCTCTTCTGCTCATACAAGTTTGCTCACCAGTGTCAGCTCAGTCTGGCTTTAAATGTTTAAAATAACATCTTCCACTACTTCTCTTGGGAGAGTAGTGCACAGCCTTACGGACTTCACAATTGTGGGGTTTTTCTTGACATTCAGACTGCTTTCTTTTCTTATCACCCTCTTAGTTCATTAAAATGAATTCACAAAAAGAATAATCATGATCAACTTAATTTGACTGACTTTAGAAAGCAGCTTCGTCATCATGGCTTCCTTTGTGTTGTGGTCACGAATTGTGCAGTATCTATGGAGAAGGTAGTTGACTGGTGCCAACATACAACTGACTAAGACACAGGCGATGTTGAAATGTCATAATACAAACCATAGCAAAAGGACAACTGCTGTGCAATGAAAAAACATCATTGCTGGACACTATCAAAGCAGCAAAGTAATGATTTCTTTGTCACAAGAATGAAATTGCTGGAGAAAATGCAGCAAAGAGCAACCAATATATTTTGAGCTAATTAAAAATAAAGATTAACCTGACATGGCACCTCAGTTGGGAGAGGACTAGGGGAAAGGAAGGAGGATACAGAGACTTTATTTCTATAAATGCAATGTCACCTTACAGAGGCCAACTGGTATCTAAGATCTCCCAAGCACACTAATTTCATTTTTACACATCATCTGGGTCACTTTCTGAATGGCAGGGAATCCATTTTAAATGTTCATTTCTTAGTAACAGCTCCCACAGGATTTCTCTCTCTCTTCCTTAAAAGAGAATTACATGAAGCTAAAATGATGCAGAGAATGCCATCTCTGCAGACTCACAAATATAGTAAACTATTTATAACTGTACATTATACATACACTGGCTATATCAGATGGAAGTAAAGAGCAGATCTTTTCAACATATGTGACACGTCTACACTGGAAAGTTTTTTCGGGATAAGGACGTGTATCAAAACACCGGAGCACTTTTTCAAAAAAGCAAAACCTGGCTTTATTTCGAAAAAGCCTTTTTCAAAAAAGTGCCCCGGTATTTTGAAATACCAGAGCACTTTTTCAAAATCACTAAATCTGGTTACCTGTCAGAAAAAAAGTGTTTTTTTTTTTTTTGAAAAAGCCTGGCTATCTTTTACATTGGCCTTTTTTTTTTTCTGAAAAAGAGGGGCCAGTGTGGACTTTCTTTTTCGAAAGAATAAAAACCACTGCCTTATTTCAAGACAGACAGTCCTCCCAGACTCCTCTCTCAAAATAGCATTTTTTTATAGTTTTTGAAATAATTATTTTGAATTTATTTCAAAATAATTTTTTTTAAAAAGCCTTTTCCGAAAAAGCTCTGCAGCGTAGACATAGCCATGGTTACCAGCACAACTGAGCACCTCTAACCTTGAAGATGATGCTTCGCAAGAGAAAGAAACAAAAGAAAAAGAACAGAATGATGCAAAGAGAAGAGCAATTTATTGTTCTAGATGCTATGATGTTGCTTGGGATTTGATGGCTACATTACTCCAGTATGAGGGTTGCAATATGCATTGATTTCTATCCCAATACAAGAAAATAACTGTGTTCTCTCAATGCTCACCCACAGTTAGCAGAAATTCAAATATTTGCTTGCTGTTAAAAGACAATCAGCATGCCACAGCGGTGCTTTATGGCTAGGTACAGGACACAAACTGGATTTCTGTTCAGAGTCTCTCTGAGCAGGCAGAGTCTAGAAATGCTGGAGAGGCATGTGGTCAGGCATGGGTGCAGGGAATCCATTCCTCATGTTGTTTTATTAGTTCTCTGGCTAATCAAGAGGGACAGCTGATGAGCTCCACAAGGCTGGCTTGTGATAGTGCCTCCACACAGGCTGCTAAAGTGTGCAAGGGAGAAATCTGGAAAGATAGAGAAGTTGGATGATCTCTGCCAACGCAAAACTGTCCTTGTAGAGTATGCTTAAATATTTTTTCCAGTCTTTTTGGAAGTCCCAGTTGATGCAGTTTCCACCTCTTCTCTGTGGAGTTCTATAAATCTTACCATCAAGAAACTGAAGTTCTCTCTAATTTCATTATTCCTAGTTAAACCTCCAGATACTCCTCAATGGACAAGACTATGGAACCCTTACTGATGCTGGTGAGCAATCACTACTACACATAGCCCCACTGGAACTACTTCCTCAGCAATATGAGTAAGAAGTTCATAAGCTAACCCAATTCCTCAACATCTGTTGTGTTGATACTGTCAACTATTAAATTGCAATTGTAAATATATCATTAATGTTTTATCTATCCCAGAAGTCACAACTCTCAACTAAGTCAATCCAGCACCATTTTTGCTACTCTTCTCAGATATTCCTTATGAATTCTTAGGACCCTCTTGAGACATGAATAATCAGAATGTGCCTGATGATGTATTCAAATACAGAAGGTCAAGAACTGAAGCTGAGAAGGAATGCAATTTAAGTAGCATCAGATTATGTCAAAGTTAACTGAAATAAAGCATGGAGTAGGCAACCCATTCCACTGCTTCGCCACCCTCCTAGTGAGAAAGTTTTTCCTAATATCCAACCTAGACTTCTCCAGCTGCAACTTGAAACCATTGCTCCTTGTCTGTTCTCTGTCATTACTGAGAATAGCCTAGCTCCCTCCTCTTTGGAGCACACCTTCAAGTAGTTGAAGGTTGGTATCAAATACCCCCCTTGGTTTTCTGCTCTGAGGACTAAATAAGCCTAGTTCCTTCAGTCTCTCCTCGTAAATCATGTGTCCCATGCCCTTAGTCATTTTTGTTGCCCTCCACTGGACTCTAATTTGTCCATATCCTTTGTGTAGTGGGGATCTCAAAACTGGACACAATATTCCAGAAGTGGCCTCACCAGTGCTGAATAGAGGGGAATAATCACATCCCTCGATCTGCCAGCGATGCTCCTACTGATGCAGTCCAATATGCCATTGGCCTTTTTTGCAATAAGGACACATTTTTGGCTCAAATATAGCCTCCCACCCACCGTAACACACATGTCCTTTTCTACAGAGCTGCTACTTAGCTGGTCAGTGCCCAGTCTGTATCAGTACATGCAATTTTTCTGTCCAAAGTGCAGGACTTTGCACTTGTTGAACCTAATGAGGTTTCTTCTGGCCCAATGCTCCAATTTGTCTAGGTCTCCCTGAATCCTATCCCTGCCTTCCAGTGTGTCTACCATTCTCTCCAGCTTGGTGTTATCTACAAACTTACTGAGCATGCAATCTATCCCATCATCCAGATCATTAATGAAGATGTTTGGCTTCTTTTCTTGTACAGGAGTCCTATTGCTGCCTACCCCCAGCCCAATTTTTCACACATCATATAAAACAATCAATGTCTTGTTAACTTCAAAAAGAATGCTTTATGCTATTATTGGAAGGGGATTTTTTTTTGCCTAAACATTTTATAAAGCTACTATAGAAAAGAGAGGGGTTGTGCAATACTCTTGATTACAGTATACTGTCACAGTCAGGGATTTACAGATGGCTCAAGAACAATAGTAATGTGTTTATTGCAGTAAGCTCTCATGAATTACAACTTGTAAAGCCTAAGGTTATCCTTCTAGAATCCACTAGTTTAAAAGACTGATTTATTTTCCTCTTATTTTATTTATGAAGAGAATTGTTATGGCTGTTAAGACAAACACTACAGATTCATGATATTTGCCTTTGGCACCTCAACCAGAATTGGAAAGCTCATGCCCTACACCTTTTTAAGATCACCTAGGTAATCTGCATGTGTTCCCAAAACCAAAGTGGAATTAGCACAAGGTCCTTGAGATTCAAGTCCGCCAGTCGGAGGGTTTACTAAATCTGACCAGAAGTTAAAGAGACTCAAGATTAAGATTTACTAACCTTTAGTGAAAGAAACAAATGCCGTAATGGAGCAGAAGATTGCAGGTGTGTTGGATAGTCATTGGGTGGAAGTACGCCTGAGTCTGAGTCAGGGGCTGGCTCAAATGGTTCAGAATATTACTTTAATGCTTGAACCACTGGATGCTTATTTGTACCAAGTCTTTTAAGGTGCGTCCATACCTCATCTCTATATCACATTTGGCATGTCTAATCCATCATGGCTTTATCTAGGCGTTTATTTATAGCACATAATATAGACTTTCACAGTGAAAGATTAATCTTATGTGAGAAATAAAAGATGACTGGGATAGGACTTTAGAATCTGAACAGAATATCCAACAAGTATATCAATAAAATGTGACGTTTGTATATGCATACACAACATATCACATACTATCTGTAGGAACTGCAATCAAACCCAACACTGTCCATTTGTACAATATTGCCCTCTTATTGCAAAAGGCATGCTACACCTCACTGATGCCAAATTCTCTCTCTTTCCCTCCTTTTATCCTGCACCCCAAATTATGGGGAGATTCTCTCTTGGTGGTTTTTTTCTACAGGAATTTATTTATAAGTCTTTATACATGGTCAGTGTGACCACCACACCACTTATGATCTCTCAGTTTTCTTTGTACCTGTTGCTAATGAGAACCCATTTCATAGAAGCAAAGAACATAGAATCATAGGGCTGGAAGGGACCTCATGAGGTCATCTAGTTCAACCTCCTCCTAAAAGCAGGTCTGCTCCCACTAAATCATCCCACCAGTTTTCTTTCTATTAGAAAGACAGAGAGCATTATGATTTCCATGCCAATAAGCCCTTGTCAAGGAACAAAGCCTTCTTAAATGGCAGCATTTACCACTCTTAAATGGCAGCATTCTTAAATGGCAGCATTTATCAAATGTATTATGCCTTGATTTATATTATAGTTTCCTTGATTTTATATCTGTCTATTGCTAGAGTCTGCATGACCAAGGGTTTGCAGCATCACTTCCTTGTATTCTGTTCATAAGAGAGATTCAGGAAAATTCCAATCTAGTAAAGAGTCCAATTCAGGAAAATATCCTATACAGATAGTAGGTCAGAAAAACAAAGGTAAAAAAAAAAAAAATCAGGGATAACATTTTCAGAAGCTCCTAAGTTCCTCAGGAACTTCTGTCAGTGTAATGCAGGTGCTTCTGAAAATTTCATTCCAGGGCAAAAAATCATAGACAGAATGAAACTTTTAAATTTAACACTAACACAAGAAATTTCAGAAGGAACAGGTTCACAGGGATGTGTGTGTTAACACAAAATTACAGAGAAAAAGATAATTTTTCTCTCCAAACTTAATGTTTTCATGCTGAAAGACCCTATAAGCCAACCTATAAACACACACACACTATTGTATTTCATCAGTAACTTATAAAATGCTGTCTAGAATTATGTTACACTATATACTGAAGAAATAATGCACAGAGGGGCATCATCAAGAGATAAAAATAGGTCCTAAAGAAGTGATTTTCCAAAAATGCTAGCCATTGCAGGCTGCCCTGTCATTCATTCAATAAGAAATGCATTATGGATTAAAATGTATATAATGTTTCTTTTTGTGGGATAAATAGAAAGGTGCTTTGCAGAAATCTAATGCATCATTAGACTACTGTTCTCTGCTGTTCTATTATTATTCTATTAGATTAACACAGATTTTTCATGCAATGACTAGATTTTGTTTCTTTGTGGGGAAAATCTATTCTAAAATCTTGTAAAAAGAGGTTAATTATAACTCTTCTCCCAATAAAAGGTTTTAGTGCCAGACAGAAATCTTCTTCAACTTCACCAGTACAACAGCATGTTCAGACAGACAACCTGGTTTTACAAAGGGCTACAGATGCATTATTGAGGGTTGCTCCAAACAGATGTGCTCTAAGCAGATGCTGACACACAGGTCATAAAGACAACTGTGATTATCGAATGGCTTTTTCCTTACGTAAGCTGCTTGGTCTAGTTCATTTTCATGGAAGAAATCAGATACTGTACAAGGAAAGAACTCTGCCTTGTCTTCAATACTATTTGCTTGTCCAGATATAGAATTACACAGAAAGTAACTAACTATCCTCGTTTCTAATGGGCAGTCTTTGTAGCCTTTCTTGCACTGTGACTATCCATCTGCTCTTCTCAGATTATCAAAGGATAAATAAATCCTAGCCATCCATTTGTCAGTGTAAGAACATTCAGATCACAGCCTAACTTAAAAGATTTATGTGCTATTTAAACATGCAATATTTCTCCAAAATGAGCTGTCAACATGATAGCTAACAGAGTGATTGAGCTCCATGATAACCTGTGGTTGGAAAGCTCCCATGGCACTTTTCACAAGCGTAGGGTGTGTTAACCTTGGCATTCTAGTGTAACTCCAATTCTGTGATTACATCTGGCCCACTTACATTTGTCCTGTAATTTCAGCTGAGTAGCAAACAGGAAGAGAGAATATAATAGTGGTTATTCACAGTGATTACAGAGGCAACTGGTTATCTGGAGCATAAAGGTGACCAGGACAAGAATTTTCAATGATTGCAGACAACAGGCTGTTTAAGGTCTTGCTAATACATTAGTGGCCTAATCCCAGTATTGGGTAGTGATCTCCAATAGTAACTGTTGGAACATTATTAGGAACATGAATCTCTTGGAATGATTAGCCATCTAAACATCATGAGAATGAGTTCCTTTCGCTCAGACTGGTGTAGATATTGAATCAATCACTATGGAAAACCCTTTGCCTCCTGAGGAAGGCTGCCATGATCACTGTGCTTTTCATGAATATTGAGGGGAGGGGGCTGCCATGAGGCCGAAAGGGAGGATGATGAACTGGTAGTCAGTCTAGTTCATGATGTTGCTGAGAAATCATCTGTGGCCCCAAAACATGGAGATGCAAAAACAGGCATCTTTTAAGTCAAGGGCACTGTACCAATCCTCTGGGATCCAGGGAAGGAATAGTGGAGGCCAGGGAGACCATATGGATCTTCAGTTTCTTGAGATAACAGTTGAAAGATTAGGTTGAGACTGAGTCTCAGACTCCCTTTGGCCTTCAGGTTATGAAATAACAGGAGTAAAACCCTTTTGCGTCTCAAGGTTTGACACACCTCCTCCACAGCTCCTTCCCAGAGAGGGGTTTGGACCGGCTGGGTTAAAAGCTGTCCATTGTAAAGGTCTCTGAAGAGGGGACAGGGAAGGAGGATGGGAGGCAGGGATGGAAATAAATTGGGGAATGTAATCTTTCTCCATCATACTCAAAATCCAGAGATGCAAGGCAATGATGGATCACAGCAGGCTGAAGCAGAAAAGACAGTATGAGAACAAAGGTGGGGGGCCAGGATCTCATATAGGAACTGATGCAACACCCTCAGGCACCCCATCATAAGTTCTGCTTCGGGTCTCTTGAGTATCTATGGCGGCCTGATAGCAAGGCCGAAGTGGGAAGGTGTGGATGGTGGCATTTATAACCAGTTTCATTTTTAAACGGGTCCCGTCATGATGGTAGAGAAAAGAATGTTGTTCAGGCCTCAGGTATTTCCTTGAAGGTGCCAAGGCATGTAGATCCAGGGACTTGAAAGTGGCTCTAGAATCTTTCAGGCCATAAAGCATCTCTATTTCTTCAGAGAAGGGTTAGGTGCCTTCAAACTCCATTGGTAGCCCCATGGTCTGGAACCCAAACCATGTGCCTATGACCACTGCAGAAGCCATGGATCTACTTGTCAAATCTGTTGCGTCAAGGGCAGCCTGTAAGAAGATCCAGGCTATAGACTTTCCCTTCCTCCAGCAGAGCAGAGAACTCCTGTCTGAGTAAGAGAGTCCTTGAATTAAAAATGTATTTCCACAGAAGCATCTGCTGGTTGGAGACATGGAGCTGTAGATCACCATATAATAAATATTTCTCCCAGACAGGTCTAGGTTCTTTGAAAGGAGTGCTTTGAAAGTCACTCCTTATTGTCTCTGTCTGTCCCTTTTGATGGCTGCAGAACCACCAGGAATGCCTAAAGGTGGTTGAGAGTGCAAGTATTTGTATTTTTTATTTTATTTTTTGAGAGTGCAAGTATTTGTAGCCTGGGATGGGAACAAGAACTTCTTTCCATCCATTTTATGTAGTGGGATGCAGGGAGGACGGGATTTGTCACAAGGCTTTAGCCTGCCACACAATGGCCTCATTTAGAGGGTGGGCCACCTTTGATGGTCCTGTAGCAGTCAGGCTGTGGGAAGATTCTTTGACTACCTCCAATTCCAGCTCGAGGTTCGAGGCTACTCTTTTCAAGCTCCTGATGCACTGTGAAGTCATCTTGGGATAGGAATACAAAGGCTCCAAACACTGTCTTGTCAGGAGAGGAGGAAAAGTAGGCCTGCCCCTGCCAGCTGCCTCTTCCTCCTCCTCTCCTTCTATACTGACAGGGTGCCGGAGATCTAAATTCTGAGGCTTGGTACTTGTGTTTGAGATGGGTGCTGGTTGTAATGAGGGGGGTTCTCTTCTTTCTGAGATTATGGAGTACAAGTTTCAGGAAAAGGTCCCCTGCATAGGGTGATACCCCATGGGTTCCAAGATGTCCATTGCATCCACATAGGCCAGTGCTCACTACACCAAGTACTTGGTAGTTTTATGCAAGTGGGAATATGACTCCATTTCTGAGTCTGATGATGAACCTTCCTCCAGAGACTATGGAGGGGTGGTACCCATTTGTGTTGGGGATTGGTGCTGAAGTGGGAAAACCTACATTGAGGCAGTCAGGGATGGTGCCAACAGATTGCCTGGACCACACTCAATGGAGCCAGCCTATGAGAAGCAGTTGACAGTGTCATCCTCAGAGCAGGGGCAGAGAAGTGGCTTGACTTAGGTCACAACTCCACTGTGCTCCCTGGGCTTGGCTCACTTCAGAGGCAGGAATCATATCATCTTGGCCAGCTGATTCTTATGTTTTGGCTTTGGTGCCAGTGAAGGAGACCAGTGCTGAGAGTCTCTAACGATGGGAGAAGCACTTCACACTGATGCTGAGGTGCTGGGTGCTGAGTCAGATCGACTTGGATCTAATGCCTATATCTGGAGGGACTTCACCCTAGTCTCTCTCATATGGGGCTTTAAATTCTGACAGGTCTGGTAGAGGTCTCTGACATGAGTCTCTCCCAAGCACGTCAGACAACTGGAATGTGGGTGACTCACAGGCATGAACTTGCTGCAGAAGATAAAGGACTGGAAACCCGGGGACCAAGCCATATCCTAGTACCAGGAGTGGACAAAACTCCACTAAGTGGGTGAGAAGCACCAACTAACTGTATTCAGTTAATTAATTTACAATTGTTCAAACTGAGAAAATAAAGAATTGGGAGAGGAAAAACAGGGAACAGGACTAAACTAAGACTACTGAGTAAGAGTTTGCTAAAAAGCAAGGAGAGCAATTGCATGGATCACCAAGGGGGATAAGAAGGAACTGAGAGGGTGCAGAGCTGGCTGAACTGTTTTTATTAGTTCATGGTACAGCACCAAAGAGTACTAGAGTCGGTCTGAAGAATACCACTGAGGGAAAAGTCTCTGGCAATTGTGCACACAGAGCACTTATGCCTAACATGGAATGGGTATGAACAAGCAGTCAAAGAAAAGTTAAAACTGTCCTTGTTTCATAAGCAGTAACCAGGTATATTCTAAATTTCTTCTTAACCAATACCTTTTCAAGGAGACTTATAAATCCTTATTCCCACAGCCTTGTAATTTGCTATCAAAAAGAAATATGATATCTATAAGATGTATTCTCTACTTTGCTCTCCAGTCTGTTGCTTCTTCTATCCTATCCACTCATCCCACATCTACTCATTACTAATTTAGATTGAAAGAAGGGGATTTATGTTCATCTCTAAAAGGACCCAGCACACTTTGGCCACTACATGCACAAAAAGTAATAATCAGCCAACTGCAGACTACAACTATAGTTTTTGCTTTAGGGGAAAAGATTCCATCTTAAAGGGCCTCAAAATAATTGAAAATATTGGGCCTGATTACTGAGTTTCTTATAGGACATAATATCAAAAAACATTAATAAAGAAGGCAAAATCAAGGTTTTTAATCTAAATTTAATCTAAATTTTACTCAAGCAAGGAGAGGCAGAATGCATGGCAGGAACAGAAGTCATGAGGGCATAACATGAGAAACTTGCATGTGGTTGGTACATTCTTTGTTCACACCTGGGATAGCCTACTGGAAAGCAATTTCTCTATACTTGCACTTTGCCCTTCAGGAGCACATACCAAAACAATATAAGTTAAAGATGGCTATAGCAAGCCTAACTGACTTGCACTCCACTGCATGTATTTGTATACAACCCAGATTTAAGTCTCCTGTTGGTCAATTTACCATTCTCACCTATGTATTGGAGACAGGAGACGAGCCGTAGTCAGATATATAGTTATGTATGCGAATAATTAACCAGACACATACACATCCCAGTTTACAGGACAAGTCAACTTAAGGTCAAATGTACACTTATGGCCCTGGCAGCCCATTTAATTGGAAACAGCACACTGGTCTGCAGGTCTACTCTAGACTTATTTCATTAGAAGCTGTGTGTGCCCATTTAATCACCAGCTAATTACTCCACTGTACATACTGTACGGAGAGCATCTGCAGTGGAGTGTTTTCTCCTGGTGTAACTCAAAAAGAGGACAACAGAATCAGATCTAGTCTCTGAATAATAAACTTCTTTGTTTCAATTAATTTTCAAAATCAAACTAGAGTGGCCTTTAAAAGACAATCTAATATTTATAGCATGTACAATTACAGAGCTCTTGGGATCAAGATCAAGTTTAGATGTATAATACCACCTAGTTCCCCCATGAACATCACCAAGAGGAAACAGAAAATTTGAAAATAAATTGGGAACTGACCAAAAGATCCTTTGTGTGTAAAAATGTTTTCTGTGAGAATTTTTGATAGAATATGTTAATTTGCTTTGATCTCAATTCCCTACATCTGAATAGGAAACTAAAATGCCCGAGAGAAGAGAGTTATTTATTTATGTTAAACAGAAAGTGACAAAGAGTCTAAAGTCCCAGCCAAATTCTATAAGGGCCAGTTCCACATCAGTTGATCAGCTAGGGAACAGCTCAGTGAGAATTCAATCACACAATCAAATGAAAGAAATGTCTTTTAGACACCTGGGACAGTGAACCAAATGCTTGTATTTAATAAGCATGTTCGAATCCTTGTCTCATTGAAGTTCTGTATAATAAGGTTACCTGAACATTCATTTGATTAAAAAAAAAGTCAGCCCAATAGCGGTGAGTACAATGGTTATCTGATGCATCACTGATTGTGCCAGACAGAGAAGAAGAGTGGGAGCAGTGATAGTCTTCTTGTGGTTTGACCTGTTACGACAATCAGCAATAATACAATCAAAATCAAAATATAATAGATCTATCAAAAACTATTAAGTGGCTTGTGATATGTGAACCAGTATGCCCATGTGATCCATACCAAAGATGACATTCTAGAATCACACTGCCGGATTGTTGGCTACAATCTTGTTGCTTTCATCTGTCACCTGAAACATGTTCTTCCCACATACATAAAGTAGGGCATTAAACAAGGCGTACAGACTTGAGGACCAATGTTCATTTTGGAATCCTTCAGAATGCATTCAGAACCATTCTTGGTAACTTTCCTCACAATTAGCATCGGGGGTTAAAGTTAGCTGGAATGCCCCCTATTTAGGGGGCAGCGTTCCGGGGCCTCTAAAAACAGGGGAACGTGCTGGAGCGCTGTGTTCCGGGGCCCCCTAAAAATAGAAAGCACACACTGGATTGCAGCATTCTGGCACCTTCCCCTAGTGCCAGCTCAGGGAAGGGGCTGTGGGCTGGAGCAAGCCCGGCCACCCCTCCCTTCCTTTCCCCAGAGCCTACGGCGGTCCCACCCCTTGCTGCTGGGCCCAGTAGTGCACACAGACTGGACCCAGCCTCAGGGCTGGGCTCCCTCTTGCCAGCCAGCCAGCACTGCCTGCGGCCTCCCTCCCCTAGGCCCGGTTCCTTGGCTACGTCGGCGGTGCACAGGGGGTGGGGTAGGAAGAAGGGGTTGGGATGGTGGCTGAGAGGAGGACATGTGGGACAGTAGCTGGGATGGGGGTAGGTGTGGAGGGAGCAGTAGCTGGGGTTAGAGGGCAGGAGTTTGGGGGCCAGTAGCTGGGACGGGGGCCAGGTGTATGGGTGCCCTAGCTAGGGTGGATGAAGGGGGGACTTGACCTGTGTGAGAGGGGCCTGGAAATTTAGGAGGGTTCCAGCACGCACCAAATTATACTTCAACCCTCTGGTTAGCATGAATTGGTGACAATTCTTGCTGGGCCAAACCCCCCCTAGGAATCTTCCATAAACAGTACACATGAATACAAGAGTCATGCAAATCTTGTCAGCACTTGGCAGGAACAAACTGATGCAAAAATAATGGTTCAGACTGCTTCATTGGCCCTTATCTATTCTACAACAGAATACTGCTCACCCATCTGAACATATAGCTCCCACACATCACTTATCAACTCTCTATTTAACACTGCCATGAGAATTGTTATAGGGACTGTAAAACACAATGTCACAACCATGGCTTTCCATTCCAGCACACATCCACCCAGCCCAAATTTACCAAGAAATGAAAATCGTCAGGGAATGAGGGTAGGTCAACCCTTCATGGTATTTTAATGTATATTTTTTATATTTATTTAAAATAATTATGTGAAAAAGGAGTGATCAGAACTGCATAATGAAGACAAATCTATGTTACAAGATCACAAGAAAATCATTTGAACAGTTCATTTTCTGTATACTGTTTCTACATGTCCTGGCAATAAAATCATTAGAAGGACCAAAATTTATTGTAAATCAAGGCCAACTGCTAAAGAGATCTCTAATACTATATTCCATTTAACTTCCATTTCCTCTATGACCTTTCCCTTCCCTGCTTCTGCCGGTGCACAATGACAAAATATCAGTCTTGGGAACTACATTATTTAATGACCAAACCCTGGACCCCCCAACCCAGCAAAAAGCAAAACCATGGCCACTTTGTACAGGCAGTTGGCCGTATGCTGTCAGGCCTTATGCTGTCATGACAGTTGAAGTGCATAAACACAGCAGTATCCATATTATTTGCTAATTGCTGCAGGTGTTTTTAATTAGTTACACATATTGGGCTCCCTTTAAAAAGCAGGAATTCACAACACAATAACTTTTCTGGCGACATTCCACAGAGAAGAAGGTGGGAATAGTCACATTGTGAAATGATATGAACCAGGGCAAGTTGGGTGAGTTATGCTGTAAGCAAAGATAAAGAGACATAGCATAATTAATTTTATACATTTATTTAGGGAGTACTTAAATAAAAAAAGCAGTTACATGTAATCAGAATGGAAACAAATATAAATTTTGTTATAACTTGTTCTCATATCCCACCTTCCCCTTCACACCTCGTTCACTGTAGAAAGAGGCTATGAAGGGGACTGGCTGCCACTGTGGTGAACACCATTTTTATTACTGGCTCTGTCTGCTAGTATCAGGCTGGTGGAACAGCTCTGTATTATGCTGCTGTGAAATTCAGACGTCAAGACCTTGTAACAGGCTTGTCCAGAAGGAAACTGCTCATGAGAAGGATGGAGTATGACAGAAGTACACGATGCTTTGGCTATTCTCTGGGCCAGAGTGTGACACACATGCAGCTCTGCAAGGCTGAGACAACCAAAAGAGCACCCCCATGAGCATCTTTAAATAGTGACATGGGGCACTATTGGGTTCATTCAATTTGGAAAACAAACAGATGATATAAAGCGACCTCCTTAACCCTCCTTCCCCCATGCTGTGTCTCCTGTGCCTTCCTGCAAGGCACAACCCAGCATCTGGCCCCAAGGAATTAGAAATCAGCTACAGAAATAAGAATTTATTGCTATTAAATCTTAAAAGTTTTATATTATAAAAGGAAAACCAAAACCACGTGTGACAGACTGACAGGGTTCCAAACTAACCCCCTGGAATTAAAATCAATTTTACCAAATTAAAAGGAACTTTAAGGAATTAGGATCAATACCTTCAGTGTACTTTGAATTAAAAACGTAACTGTGTATGTATTATTGCAGCACTGTATGTACCTTCTTGAGTAGGTATGAGGGATGCTAATATAATTTCTGTTATCAGTGTGTAGAAGCCCCTGCCACCTCCTCACAACCCTTCCTCCCTCCAAAGGTCCACATAAATTAGTTCAAACTGGATTCTCTAGGAACCAGACACAGAATGGGTTTCTGAATACATAGCTGGGCTTGAAACTGGCTCAGGACTTTCTTCTTGATCCAGCAAATCGACATGCCCTTGGTCCATGGAGGGCCCCAATTCTTTGGGAAAGACTGGAAGGACTAGGCCGACTGAGGGCTAGTTCTGAGCTGAGGCTGTGACGAACCTGTAGCCAGAGGTAATTTCTGGTTGTGGGGGTCTGAAGGACTGCGACTGCCTGAAGACATGTTAGGATCAGGGTGAACTCCGGCAAGCTTATTAGCAAGTGTGTAGGCTCTTCTATGGTTTTTAATCTTTCTCTGTAACACTTATCATCTGAAGAATCTGACCTACTGAGCTAATTTGATAGATACCTATAGCTAGATCACATTATCATTATGTATGATTGATACCACATATATGAATATCCATTAAGCAAGATTATCAATATAACATTATAATGTATACATATATTTCCAGGAGTTACATGGACTGAATTGGGCTAAGTCTTTTTATAATTCTATTCACTTATGCTAAAACTTTGCCATGATGAAGCACTGGTATTAGGAATTAAGAAACGTGTCAAAGACTGAATACATCAATGTTGTGTCCCATTACAATCTGGAGAGGTATCTTTGCCGATCAATAACTGAAACACTAGTATCCAAAACAAAGATAAGGAAAGGTGCAGAACAAGATAAGGGACTAAAATGAACCAGCGGACTGGATTTAGGTGACTGTAACCAAGCAGCACTGCTCACCTTGGACTCCTTTTAATAGATGGCTCAGTCTCTCCTCTGGTGCAGACATCCATGCTCTTTACTTACAATGTGCAAACCTCTTTCCTGTAGGTAATTCAGTCCCTCTGGTGCTGGGACATTGGTTTTCTTACCTTTGTTGGCTCCACCACAAACTGGCTGCTTGTCTCTAGCAATGTCTTTGCCAGCCAACTTTTATACCCCAGCTGCTGGGAAGCAGCTGTTCAATTTACCAGCTCCTCATTCCAGCTCTACTCAGCCCCTACACCTGAGGGGCCCTGTGGAGTCGCTCTTTTCCCAGCTCAAAGAGCTGGGAGGAGGTTAGCTCTGCTCCCTTCTGCAGGCACAAAGCATTTTGTAATTTGAAAAATCATCCTATAAATATTGCTAGCTGAAACTTGTAAGTTTGGGAGCACACTTTCCATGTAAGGTGAATTTAACGACACAGCCCAAGATGGCTTCCCAGAAATTGTAGCAATTATGTTGTTAACTGCTTCTGAAGAATAACCAAGCATGTGTCCTTGGGTAACCAGTCTCGGCTGGGAACACAGTGAAAGGAAAAAACTATGCAACCTAGAAAAATTCTGGTAAGAAGGGAGAGAGACAGGTCTCCATCCAGAAACATCATGGCTTGGGACCTAGAAGCTTTGGAGTGGCTGGACGACTGAGGGAAAATACAGTCCACTTGTCTGAACCATGATAACATATACAACATTTATGCTGGCAACTTCTCCAGCTTGATTCTCTGTTGCTTTGAACCTTGTGTAATCATTTACACTGGTACAAAGAGATCAAGGTAACTAGAAATAAATTAATGAGTCCAGCAGCAGAAGAGGCAAAACTTACTATAAATAGTTTAAGAAGAATAAGTGTGAAGAGGGAAACCTAGGGGGGATTTTAAAAAAACTAACTGTAAAGCAGAGTTAGGCTCTTAATAAAATTATCAGCTTGCAACGCTGAGGCCTCTGAGACCACATTAACATAACTTGTCTGGTTAATTACCTAGCTGATAGAGATCAGGAGCCCTTAACTCTGTAGCACATTGTGAAGTCAGAAGTACTTGAAATCAACTAGCAGGAAGGCCTCTCTCCAGAAAAAGGAAAGGAAGAGAGAAGGGAGATTAGCAGAGGGAGGAAAAAATAAAATCACTACCGTCCCCACTTAGAGATTTACAGACTGTAAAGTACAACTAAGGCAGACTGAGAAACATGATGCTAGAAAAGATATTCCCAAAACAACAGCTTTAAAAGGTGATTTTTAAACGTTTTTAAAATTAAGCTAAACTGTTTCAGATCCCAAATTCTCACATTTATGAAAGATTTTTTTTTAAGACAGAGGGAATGCACAATCTATATGCTTTTGGCATACAGGATTAACAATATTAGAGAAACACAAGTATCGGCATACAATGTGAGATGACAAAACATAAATCCTACAGTTGTAAAATGGTATAGTAAGTCTATAGCTATTTGTATAATGCTGCTTTCAGCAGAAGATGGAAATACATTTTTTTTTATTGCCCATATAGCATGGCCACTTCAATTTACACCAGAAATCAGCAGAATGTTTATTCCACAGTGCTACTCACACCATTATAAGCTAAAATGGTCAGGGTTTTCAAGGACAAATACCACAAAACAAGGTCATGACCTAAAAATGAACTCTTTGTGGATTGTATTTATAGTTTCAATACTAGGAGTCACAGTGCAGTATTAAATTTGAACCAATATGCACGCCTGCTCCTGAATGAAAAAGGTGGAGAAAATAAAGGTGACTCACCCCCTTTCAGTCTTCCCTTTGATTAAAGTTTCTAATCTTGGATTTCCTAAACTTTTCAAGTACTGGGACTAAATTAACTTCAAGCATCTGATGAAGTGGGATTTTTCTCCCATGAAAGCTCATGTGATAAATAAATTTGTTAGTCTTTAAAATTGCCACTAGACTTCTTGCTTCTTTTGCTGAACTAGAATAGCACGGCCCTACAGAATGCATGAAATAAGCTTTTTACCATGATGGTTTTACTGGGACTTTTTTTCAGAATGCATGAAACTTGCATTTTTTTTTATATTATGGTTTCTACAGCTTTTAAAAGAATATGGCTGTGATTTTCACCTGTGTACAGCAGTTGATTATACCTTACCCACAAGTATAGTATCTGATTCAGTCATCAAATGAGCCACATTGAGGTATTAGCCTTCAGTGGATCACAGAAATTATGGCTATTTTACAGTTTTGTAGTGAGAGAGAATACTGCCTACCAAATGTAAGTGTAGTACTTTAACCTTCCTGTATTCTGCTAATTTACAGACTATTTTTTGTAGCTTTCAACTGGGTTCTCCTGGAAGTCAATAGGAATTTTCCCACTGAATTCAGAGGCAGAGGATCAAGCTGCTAATCTGTATTCCTCTTTCTCTGCTATTCATTAAATATCTCCTCTAAATGTAGGTCCTGCTTTGCTACACTCCCCTTCGTGCTACATCTGGTAATACAGTGATTATAAACATCTGTAATCTATGCGTGTTATACATTTCCTGTAATAAAGGTATGACTAACAAAGGAGTGTTTGGAGTTTATATCCTGGCTCCAACCACTTTATAGGGGTGAAAGTCACAGAGATAACCACTGCAGGCAGCACACCCTGTAAAACTGGACTGCATTTCCTTGCCACTTATAAGCTGGCCAACAATTTTGGTACTTTGCCTTTCCACGAAACAAACAAGGAGGCCTGTGGCACTTTTAAAGACAAACATATTTATTGATTGCATGAGCATTTGTGGGAGAAAATCCCATTTTGAAGAAAGCTTCTGACAAAGTGGCATTTTCTCCCATGAAAGCTCATGCGATCAATAAATTCGTTAGTCTTTAAAAGTGCCACAGGACTCCTTGCTTGTGTTGCTGAACTAGACTCACATGGCTACTCCTGTGGAACTTGCCTTTCTGAAGTTACTATACCTATCCCTATAAAACATTTACTCCATGTCCTACCTTCTTTTTATTAGATGTTTTGTGATCACATCAAGGATCCCCTAACACATTTTGTTATATATATACATAAGAGCCCCCTTCTAATGTAGTCACTAGCCAATCTCTTCATCATACCAGAGGGAATCCTTAGTGCTGGTGATCTCAGAAAACCATTAGTCATTCATGTGGCTCATTATCGCAGCAGGAGGCATGTGACATGGGTTGCTATGATCACATGATAACAATAGTTTCTGGAGGGTCTATTCCTATTGTCTGTTACTGAACAGGTCAGGACTTCAGCAGTGGTCAGATCACATAGCATTCTCTTTTGATTTAGCATTCTAGGGAAAAATACGCAAAACCTTTACTACAAGGGAATATTCTATAAAAGTACTGATCTTTGACATCATCAGCAATGGAGACTCCCTTCGGCAACATTAGGGACCAAAATATGGTCACTGCATAGGACCTGTATATTTCAACGGTATTCAATATTACACTGCTAACAGAAGTTAGCAAGAGACCAGGAGACAGCAAACAGGGGAGTCTGAGAGGGAAAGAAGGAGATTGCCCGACTGAATGAACAAGGTGGGAGTATGAATTTTGGCATGAGCCAGCTTGTTTGGCTGTTTGTTTTTCTCTCTTTTTCTAGTTATTTAAAGTTACAGGTCAGTTGGGACTGTGTTTGGTGATTATTGAGCAACTGTTTCCTGTATCATCCTTGATCAGCCCTGTCAACAATCTGAAACTCAAAAAAGAATCCTACAAAAATGGATCAAATTACAAAGGATGAATTTAAACAGATATTACAAGCAGATAGGGACAGAATTAGAAAGGCCAAGGCCCAAAATGAGACTCAACTAGACAGAGACAACAGGTAACAAGAGAATATTCTACAAACACATTGGAAGTAAGAGGAAATTAAAGAACAGGGTAGGCCCATTAGCCAATGGAGGGCAGGGTAGAAACAATAACAGAAAATGTGCATTTAGTAGAATTGTTAATCAACTTTCTTGTTTTGGTTTTCATAAGAAAATTTAGCAATGATTGGACGTCTAACACAGGGAGTGCCAGTGAGAATGAGATAGAATGGGAAGCAATGTAACTGTGGACATTGGTGGTGGGAACATAAATGAAATATTTCATGGAGGCTATGATGGTCCCATGTATTGCCTTTGCCTCCACCCCCTGAAACTCGATAGGTATGTAGACAACATATACTAGCCCCTACCTCCTCCTGCTCTGTCCTGTGACTGCCTAGCCCCTTGTAGGTCTTGCAGGTGCCCTTTCTTACCTGAGCTATCCTCAGTCAATTTGGCAAATGCTTAAACAGGACCAACAAGAAGGAAAATACTGTTGAGCTGCACTATCCCTTGGTGCCCGCAGGATTGGATGGCGCTTGGGGCTGGACTGTCTCAGTGAACAAGAAGTTGGAGCATTATCATCCCTTTTTTGCTGGAGGCGGGAAATAGGACACTCCTAAATCACCATCTTCTGGGAAGGCACATTGGGAGTTGGTGCTGCTGCTGCTTCAATGCACCTCGAGCAGCAATAAGCAATGAAACTTCAACGCCTTCCCTCCCACCTCCAGCCTGCAGGACAGTATTCCACATGAGCAGCCTGGTGCTATGATCACATTACAGCTCCTTCTCCCCATCTCAGTCATGCCTACCAGTTCTTCTCACCAGGCAGCAGAGAGTGCTGGTACTCCAGCAGCCGAGAAGGAAAAGTAGCTCCATGTAGCCCAAAGGTGTGGAGTTCAGCCTGCAGCAAGTCACCCTGCTGCTTTCTCCTTCTCTGCAGTGCACAGATACACAATGAATGCCGGTGCCAGGGAGATGTTACCACCTCACTGCTGGGGCACCCTGGTGAGAGAAGGCCCAAGAGGTCTGGCAGAACATACACCTCTGCATGGCTGCCCTGTCTCACCTCTAGTCCTGAAGCTATAATAGGGAAAGAACAACAAACATTACTAAGATTAATTAGATGCTTTCAAGTCACCAGGGCCTGAAGAAATACATCTTAGAATACTCAAGGAGCTGAGAAGACATCTGAGCCATTAGCGATGATTTTTGAAAAGTCATAGAAGATGGGAAAGGTTCCAGAGAACTGGAAAAGGGCAAATATAGTGCCCATCTATATAACAGGGAATAAGAACAACTCACGGAATTACAGACTAGTCACCTTAACTTCAGGATCCTAAAAGATAATGGAGTAAATGATCAAGCAATCAATTTGCAAAGACCTAGACTAGGCATCAGCAACTTTTCCCTGCCCCTGTGCCAGCCCCACTCACCACACCCTCAGCAGGTGCCAGGAGCAGGGCCAGCAGATGCTGGGGGCAGGGCCAGGGACTCCTCCCTGCAGGCCTCATCCCAGCTGGGCTCCTGAACCCTGCTGGCCATACTGCCTAGCTGGGCGTCAGGGCTAGGAGCCCCATGCACTATGGGTTTTCCCTGCTTGCTATGGTCCCCAGAGGCTGGGGTGGGGGAGCACGGAGCCAGGAGTCCTGCATGCTGTGGATCCTTTTCGCTGCTCGCTGTGCTCTCCAGCTCCCCAGCATGGAGGTGAGACCAGCTGGGATCAGAAGCCATGGCTCGCGCATGACTCTTGTGGCCCCTTGGCCCTGCTGGGAGATGGGGCAAGCAGAGAGAGCAGCAGCACTGCCGTGTGCTGCTCAGAATAGGCATGCATCCCAGGGGTTGCTGACCCTGACATAGACACTAACAAGGTGATAAGCCAAAATCAGCAAGGATTTGTCAAGAACAAATCATAACCCTCGCAAGTTTGAGAGGGTAAAATCCCTTGTGAATAGGGAGGTGGGGAAGTGATAGATTTGACTTGAGTAAAGATCTCTTGACTTTAGTAAAGTTCTTGATACTGTATGCCATGACCTTCTCATAAACAAAATTAGGGAAATATAATCTGGATGGAACTACTACCAGTTAGGTGCATAAATGGTTGGAAACTTGTTCACAGAGAGTAGTTATCAGTAGTTCACAGTTGAACCAGATAGACATAACACGTCTGCTCCTAACAAGATTGGTCCTAGGTCTAGTTCTGTTCAATATTGTCATAATTGCATAGAAAATGGCATAAAGAGTACTGCAAATACAGTACCATTAATTCCACTTAGGAAGGAACATATTGCACATGTACAAAATGGAAAATGATGGCCTAGAAACTTGCATAACTTGTTCTTGCTAACCTTTGATGATAGAACAATAAGCAATGGGCTAAAAATATAACAAGGGAGGCTTAGGTTGGACATTAGGAGAAACTTCTTATCTGTCAGGGTAGTTAAGGACTGAAATAAATTTTCTAGGTAAATTGTGGAATCTCCACCATTGGTGATTTTTAAGAGCAGGTTAAACAAACACCTGTCAGGGATGGTCTACATAGCACTTAGTTGTGCCTTAAGTATAGGGGACTCTACTAGAAGATCTCCGAAGGTCCCTTCCAGTTCTAAACTTCTATAACTCTGTTCACAGGCCAGAAAGGACCATTTAGTCAAGTCTGACCTCTTGCATAACACATGCCATACATGCTTATCTATTTTTTCTTATATTTACCTAATAGCTTGTGTCTGTAAAGCACATCTTCCAGACGCATATCTAGTCTTGAAGACATCAAGATGTGGAGAAATGAAGTAGTGAAACTGAGATGTCTTTATGGACATATTTTAATCTAGTAATGTGGTGCCCTTATATAAAAGTGACTAATATGTTTAAGTATTTCTAAGTGAAAATGTGTCAAAATTATAATCTTGATATAATTTCCAAGGAATATATCTACTTGGAGGAAAGATTGTCATGTAGGAGAGCACTTTTTGCTGCCAGAGACTGGATAGCACTGTAACATGGTGGTGATGCTTGAAATTAACAGTACACAATTAAATGATTCCCTTACAGACCAGCAGCATCCTAATCTTCACTCTGGTAATTACAGAAAGAATTGTTGTGCTGTTGCTGAGATTAAAAAGGATGTGTGATTTAATGATTTTGCAATGGAGAAACTTCAAGGAGGTTACTTAGCAACCACAGTTAGTCATCCAGGAACATTGTGGCTTTGTTGCTAGATGAGAACAAAGAGTCTGTACCATTAAGAAATAGCAGCTCTAGTCAACAGTCAGAGAGCTTAAGTATTAATTATTGTCATCCATAATGGATTCCTGCTCTGTTCAAGATATGGATAGGAAATACTTCACTAGCTACCCTTTTAATTTCTTTAGCACATTTTACAAGTCATTAAATAGTAAGGCATTATAAAAATTTCTTGTGAGGTCAATAAGCATTTTTTGCAGATAAGAAAATACGCTGTTACGTCTACACCTGTATTGCCCTTCTGTGGTCCCCCCAGGGTATCAATTCTAAGTTCCAGGCTCCTCAGTAGTCACCTCTCTTGGGAACTGACCATCATCTTTCCCCCTCCTAACCTGGATTTTTTTCAGACAGTACGTTTCTCTATCAATAGTATGATATTCCCAGCAAGCCAGACTGCCTAAAAATGCCAGCGTCTGTCCTTTGGTTTCTCTTTGAAACTTACAAATAATTGTAATTGCCAGAAATTACATATTACCACATAGCCCATTATAAGAACGAACATTTACCAGTACTTTTAAGATGAAACCATTACAAGAAAAAAAAGTTCCTATAAATTCATACAAAAACATTACCAAAAGTTCACCCATCAGTAGACCAATTTGTCACCATTTATAAGGACAACATCCTCATTTTCCCCAGAAGTCAGTTCCCTCCACAATTAAGCATGCACTGTCTTGGAGAAACTCTGCCAAATCTACTTCTACACAAACCTTCATAAATGAAAATTTTTGATAAGGAGCTAGTGGAATTCTTGGGATAGACTGTCTTGCCCAGGGGACTTACCATGGATCCAGGCAAGGTGCATCAATGTCTGTGTGGGCCACACCCAAGACTGTATGTGGGGTGCAGTGTTTTCTTGGGTTCACCAGCTTCTCCAGGTGATTTACTGGAAGATTCTCTAGCCAGGCTGCAACCACAATGGCATTATTGCAAAAGGAGTCCAGTTTGCCTAGTCCATGAAGACTCAGTTGGCCTTTGAATGAAGATGGCATTAACCCAGCATGCACCCTGATTCATCCACTAAAATACTTATAATCAAAGCTGATACCATAGCTATAGTGCTGTTTCATATGCAAGCTCCCACGTCCAAACACACTCCCATTCCTTTTATTATTGGATTCTATCCTCTGTGGAAGAAAAACATAATATTTGGGACATGAAGCTATTGGCTGCAAAAAGCAGCTTTCAAGAAAAGGTGTCATCTCCTAAAAGGAGTTCGATTCCCAGTCCAAGTCCTGACATACCAATAGAACTTATGGATTGTCAGACATCTTAACCAATGCAAGATTCACTCATTCCTCTTCTTTGCTCAATTCATCATCCAAGGATGAGACACAGGAAGGTGGGTGCTATGTCTCACAATAGTGAATATCTTGAACCTGGCACAAAGCTCTCCTGTCACCATGTTCAAGGTGCCCTGTTCTGTCACAGAATGATTGACAGCAGTCTGATATCCTCCAATCCACTCCTTTCTCCTTAATGAGCCACGGAGAACACAGGTCTGCTGGACCTTGAACAACATGGTACCCAATCTGATTGTGAGTTCTGATTTTAGAATGGCCTCCTCCATCTCAGGTGTTGTATTTATGTTCTGGAAGGACAACCTAAGCTTCAGAATATTGAAACTCTGTCAGGATTTTCTGCTTGAGAGCCATTTCAGCCAACTGAAGACCTTGAGCCTGAACTCGAGCAGCTTTTGATAGCCAGGCTTGTGAGCTTAAATCAAGAATTATATAAGGCCCTGCAACATGAAGAAATTCTTCTGCTCTACTCTCTGCTGATTAGGCCTAAACTAGACTACTGTGTCCAGTTCTGGGTGCCAAATTTCAGGAAAGATGTGGACAATTTGGAAAAATTCCAGAGGAGAACAACAATTTGATTAAAAAGCTTAGAAAACATGAGGGAAGATAGAAAAAAATTAGGTTTGCCTGACCCGGAGAAGACTGCGTTGGGACATGATAAAAATTTGCCAGTACATAAGAGGTTGTTGCAAGGAGATGGAATTGAAAAAAATGTTCTTTTTACCCTCTCAGAATAGGACGAAAAGCAGTGGGCTTAAATTTCAGGAAGGGCAGTTTAGGTTGGACATTCTAGACTCATAGAGTCTAAGATGAGATAGGATCAATATGATCGTCTGGTCTGACCTCTTGCACAATGCAGAACTCAGAACCTCACCAACCCATTCCTTTCATAAACCTCTAACCTATGACTAAAGTTCTGAAGTGCTCAGATTATATTGAAAGACTTTAAGGTACAGAGAATCCACCAGCAATTGAACCATGCCCCATGCTACAGAGGAAGGTGCAAACCACCCACAGCCTTTGCCAATCTGCCCTGGGGGAAAATTCCTTCCTGACCCCAATATGATGATCAGTTAAACCCTGAGCATGTGGGCAAGATTCACTAGCCAGACACCCAAGAATAACTATAATAACTTTACTCAGAACCCACCTCATCAATCATCCCATTGGCGTATCTAACACCAGGAGACAAAGATCAGGCAATTGCCAAATGAGACTGTTCCATTATACCAACCCCTCCCTGAATTTATCAAGCTCAGTTTTGAAACCAGCTAGGTGTTTTGCTCCCACTCTTCCCTATTCCAGAATCTCACTCCTCTAATGGATAGAAACCTCTATCTAATTTCAAGTGTAAACTTTCTAACAGCCAGTTTATATCCATTAGATCTTGTTTCCACATTGCTGCTGAACTTAAATAATTCTTTTCCCCCTCTAGTATTTATCCCACTGACATTTATACATAACAATCATATTGCCCCGAACCTTTTTTTGTTAAGGTAAGTAAGCCAAGCTCTTTGAGTCACCTCTTATGAAGCAGGTTTTCCATCCCTCAGATGATCCTAGTAGCCCTTCATTGCACTTGTTCTAGTTTGCATTAATCTTTCGTAAACATGAGGGATCAGAATTACACACAATATTCCAGACGAGGTTTCATCAGCACCTCGTATAATGATACTAACACCTCTGTATCTCTGCTGGAAATGCTTTGCCTGATGCATCCAAGGACTGCATTACCCATCTTTCATGGCCACATTACTTGGGTAGCTCAGTCATGCTGTGATCAACCAACACCCCCAAGTCCTTCTTTTCTGTCACGTTCAACTAAGGTGTCCCCAGAAAGCTTCCTAACTGTCAGGGTAGTTAAGCGCTGGAATAAATTACCTAGAGAGGTTGTGGAATCTCCATTATTGGAGATTTTTAAGAGTAGGTTAAAGTACTGCCACAGATGATGTAAATCAGCAGTTCTCAATCTTTTTAATGTCACAACAGGGTTGTGACAGTGTGCAACACAATGCCCCCACCACCAGAAGAAGCCCCTGCTGCCAGAAGAAAACACCCAGCACAGGGGAACTACGTTTGGGCAGGTGTTTTTTGGTGGTGGTGGTGCTTTCTTTTGGCAGCTGGCTGGCCCCCAGCAACACACACAGTCGTGTGCTGTAACTGACTCAGCAGTAGAGAAGCATTGGTCTAGATCAGTTCCAAAGGGGCAGCCGTGTTAGTCTAGTAAAGCAAAAAAAGCAAGGAGTCTTGTGGCACTTAAAGACTAATGGATTTATTTATTGCATGAGCTTTCATGGGAGAATATCCAGCTTCATCAGATTCTTTGAAGAGGGAGAACTTACAGAATTGGATGAAAATAAATGCAGGGGAGTGCAAGACATGGGATCTGTTGCAGTATGATTTGGTAGTCCTGGTTGTCAACAGCCTCCTAACAGAGGTGGAACATACCTTTCTGTGTCATTTTGTTCATATTGCTTAGGAGATGGCATGGCTCTTCCTGGAAAATGTCTTCCGCTATCATAGGTTATCAACAGGCATTATATCGGATCAGGAATTCCAATTCATCTCCCAGTTCCAGTGGCAATTTATTAGACCTCTTGGCATCAAGTCCCTTGTTTCATCCACCTATCAGTGACAGACTAAATGGCAAACAGAGAGGGTCAATGAAGTCCTGAAGCAGTATCTTTGTTGCTTCCTCAGGTACCACCAAAAGGAACAGCTCCTCCTGCTTTTCTGTGCTATACTGAATTTCCATATAAAATGGTGCAATGCAAGCCTCGATCCAACACACTTCATTCTTTGCACATTATGGGTGGAAGCATGGGTGAAAGCCAGACTTACCTGCAAGTTCTCCAGTACCAGCTGCTGCAGGTTTAGACTCACACCTACCCTGGGTACATCAGGAACACAAGGAACTCACCAATCTGACAAGACTATAAATATCATGTGGACCAATACAATTGGGTTGCCCACAATCTGGCCTGAAAGAACAAGGTGCATCTCTTCACCCAGAACTTTAAACCAAGCTACCCATCTGCCAAACAAGACTACCAGTACCTGGGGCCTTTCAAGATTATAGACTGAGCAAACACAAAGACCTTCAAGTTTCAACTGCCTGAATTCTTGAAGATCTGCTCATTCACATCTCATTTTTAAAGTCCTACACAGAGAATCCATACTCAAACCACTTGAATCTGGACAAACAGTCTTGAGAAAACAATAAACATCCATCTTTCAGACCTACTGCAAGAGTCCTATCAGCCATACCGCGAGAAAATGGGCTCTGAAACCCTTGCAAGACACGTTCAAGATTGGGTAGTGTAAGCAATCAGGTGCTGCAGCTGAGCCAGTCTCCAAGCAACCTAATGTGCATAGCTGGCCTGCAGTAGGCTGCCTGATGGTCTACACTGCCTGATTGGTGGGTGGTTTGGGGGGAAAGCCGACTTGCTCTTAAGACCACATGTAACAGCAATTCAGCTATTCAGCCCCTGCTCAAAGCATTTGCCCACAGCTGTAATAACTCCTATGCCTCTTTGTTCACAGTCGTGCTCAGGCCTCGAACCCAGCACTACCCCTGCCTTGGATCCAGCTCCAACTCCGGTATCTCACTCTAATTCCAATCCTGGGTGCCTATTCCTGGCTATAAATTCCTGCTCTAATCAGTAGACTGACTCCTTCAACCACTGGACCCAAATGCCCATGTTCTGGTCTCTGGCATGAATCGTGACATAATGGACACATCCTTTTCTGGTGCTTATATTTTGTTCTGTGGTGTAGTGATAATTACATCCAAATAATAAACATTAAATAAATCACAATGCTGTGCAAGTGCAGGGTTATGCCTATTAAAAGTAGAATGATTAGTTTTAAATGGAACAGAATGTGAAAAAGAAATTAGACCTATAGCAATGGGGGAAATGTAGACTGGCTCATGTCCCTTTTTTTCCCCTTCAATAGTCATGATTTTCAAGTTTGTAAATCATTCCCATAGTTTAAAAATATTAACAACACATTTTTACCCTAATTATATAAAGCGGCTGTTTATTGAAAACAAATTAATGTATTTCAACAAACAGGTTTTTCTGCTCTTTTGCCCTTTCAGAAAAATCTTATAGCCTCAAGTAGAGAAATATCCATTCCTCTGTCAGCTTGGGTCCTGACCCCAAGCCACAGAAATCGACAGGAATCTTTAATCGAGTTTAATGACATTAGGATACCTCATCAAAATGCCAGTCTATAGAAATTTAGAGAGCATTATAGAATTCCCTATCAGGGAATTCTTAGATTCTGCAGACTCTTCTTTTACCGGTTCATCAGAAGATCATTCTAGCTCCACACTTATACAGTGAGGTACAGCATTGTGAGAAGTAATAGAGCATAAAGCTTTCAGAAGCTGCATGTCTACCTAGTATATAAAGCAGGAGATGAAGTGACTGAGGAGAAAGCTCACAAATGATTTTCCTCTAAAGTTACAGTCCCTATCAGGCAGGGATCTTAACAGCATGAAGACAAGTCCTTAAGTAACTAAGTATTTATTTTACAACCTAAATATTCTGCCTGCCAGTTCCCACTGCTTGAGAGAGCGTTTTTCTATACATATGTCCTGAAAGCAGTTACATTTAGAAACTGTTTGCGTGTTGCTCGCATTGCCAGCTGTTAGCATCTGAGCAATCATTTACTCTGAAGAAAAGGAAATGGAACAACGAAAAATCTGTCTTACGGAAAGTGCTCAAATACAGATAAACAAATAACTGTATAACATTGTTCCTAACCTTTTGTTTTATTAATGACAGACACTAAGAATATTTAACTCTCCTTAGTTTCATCGAGTAGTCAAACATTTAAGCTGGTGGCACTTTTAAAGATAAACAAATTTATTTATTGCATGAGCTTTCATGGGCACTATCTTATTCCCTTTTGCTACCCCAACAAATACAGTACCTGCAAATGATGAAGTCCCCAAAATTTGGTTTATGGATCTGCAATACTACCATCCATATTCTGTTAGAGAACTAATAATTACAGCACAAGACAGACAATCACGGAAGGCCGAGCTGGAAGTCCGTTCAGCAATCAGAGTACAAGTCCAATGGCCCTGATGAGGACAGCTCATGTCTAAACAGGAAAGCCAACAGGCATGACTAACCTGAAGTCTCTAAGAAACAAAGTAACAAATTACAATTAGAGGGCAGCAGCATGACCAGTAAACTGGCTCAGTACTCAGCATACCCGATTCTAGTCTCACCTCTGCCACTAGCTGGTTGGATGACCTTGGACAAGTCATTGTACTTCTGTGCCTTCGTTTTCCCATCTGTAAAATGGGGATGATACTTAACACTCTGAAAAGTGCTTTTAGATCTACTAATGAAAAGCATGCTAGGTATTAGTATTATTACAACCACATGGAGCCAAATCTTGCTTTTCTTCTTCTTCACACCAATAGTCCAATTGACTTCAGTGGAACTACCTGCTTCCTCGTTGAGGTTAATTGATTTAGTTTACTATATTTATTTGTTTACTAATAAATTGCTCAACACTATTACTGCACCTTCTAACTATGTATTTCACATTGCTGTATAAAACAATGAATTAAGACTCTACAGTTAATGTGACGTTGGGAACTATTATAATACACATTTTGCAGATGTGACTATTGAAGTGAAGAATGCTGCAAAAAGTTACTCAGGACACCTGTCTAGACTGTCAATAACCCTTACTACATCTTTGCTTCTCCCCACAGCCAGCCACTTTGTACCTTTATTGAAGAAAGGCACAAGGAATGGAGAGAGGACTGGATTCAACCTGAAGTTGCAACAATCTTGAGGAAGCCTTCCAGAATATAAAAAGTTTAGGTTGATACCACAGATGCTTTTGTCTTTAGAAATAAGAGCAGATTCAGTAAAGTAGATGTACATATCCAATGCCAAATAGCTTTTCAATTATTCATTATTTGTTAATAAAGCCATGACAAATGCTTTGTTTTTAGAGTTCTCTCCCTTTCTTCTCCCGCTCCAGGAGAGAACAGTTCAAGGGAACATCAATAAAAAAGCCATGAACAAAAATTGTGATCCAGTTCCAAGACTCACAGATGATATGGCAGTGAATTCCATTCATCGCTATAAAGTTCACAGCACACAGACTCTATGAGGCTGTTATCAAGTGTTCTTTAATGCTGAGTGATTAGCTGGAATGTTCCGGATTCAAATCTACTTATCATTTAAAGGGATGATCATTATGGCATCAGTTTCAGCTTCTCAAAATTAGTTTGCAACTTGGCACTGTGCTCAGTAGTCTATATTCCTCTTATTTTTCTTCCTTCCTTGCCACTTGTCATCAGAACATGAGGATGTCTCACAAGCTGAGACTTCGCTACCCCACCAGTTCTTCTGAAAAATATAGTGGTTTACAGTTTTCTAGAAATTAAGCACTTAGTCTATACTGCATTGGTGAATTTTTTTTAAACATAGCTCCACGAGCATGGACATGGGGGAGGGAGAGAAGTAAAGCTATATCTTATTTAATGAATGATTGCAAGCTTCATAAGCACAAAAACAAACAGATACAGAACTGCCAGCTAAATGCAGTTAAGTAGAGGAGAATTTGTATATATATATTTTTTTCCTTGTGCATAAGCAGCCTGTGGCATTCATTTTAAAATGCTGAATCAGAAAATGCAGTGAGAACTCTTTTAGGGGGGTGTGACTTTATCCACCCAGTGAACAAACTCCCACCTTGTAGCTGAAAGTGTTGATATTCAACTATGCAGTCCTATTAGAGAGACAAAGAGACAGAGAGACAAGCTTTCAGGCTGATACATAGCTCTTCTTCAGGTCTTTGTCAAAATGGTATGGCATACATAGAGTTTTTGTTCCAGCTAACCTTGAGACCACATGCACTATGCACTACTATGCCAGTTACGATTTGCTGTTACACACTCATTCACAGACCCTAGATTTCAGGTCCAGAGGTAGGGCATTTTCAACAGAGGGCCCTCAGCTCTGGAATCTTTTTTCTATGGTGGTCAAGCAAAGCCCCAGTTTTTTAAACTTTAGGGCACAAAACTCACGCTTGACATCATGTTATTAGTTATATAGGTTATTAATGAAAGCCCACACATTCAATAAAGAGAAACATTGAAAAGAGAAACTGATTGAGAACTAGTGTTAAAATAGCCAGAAGTAATTAAGTGCTAGGTAAAAACTAAGCACGCTTGTAAACAGAACTTCATTTTCCAAAAAATTGGCAGTAGACATTTAGAAGCACGCCTAGAACAAATAAATCACTAGGCAGAAGGCAGCTGAGATGAACGATTCATTTTGAAAACAATATATCACAAAGCTATATAGTTTGTTACATACATCACCACCACAGAGACGTTGGGTCATTTCATTTGCTGCTGAAATACTATTTCTAATGTGGTAGCCAATTAACAGCATATAGCATCGTTATAAACAGATTTTAGGGAGGGATTTCAAGAAACTACAGGGTGAAAGTTAGGCAAGCAGAATTTCATTACTTGTTTGGAGTTTGGCCAGGACACACAGAGCTCACTGAACTCTGCAGATGCCACCAATCTGTGTTAGCTCTGTATTCTGCAACTTTTCAGTGGCTTTATAGCTAGGCCAGATCACAGACTAAGTACCGGGCATCTGATGAGCTCCTTGGATCTTGAGCTACAGTGAATCCTGCTGTGTGAATTACAAACAGAAGTTGAAAATCAGCCAACATAACAATTCTCTCTCCTTCTCCCATTTTAAAGTAAAGGGCAAAACCTTCCACATTTAAAGGTGTAAAAAGTTATTTGGCATTTCAACGTGCACACAAGCAGCTACTGCCATCTAGCTTCCCTCCTACACACCTCCTTTATTTACATAGCTGATGGGAACTTTACACATTTCTAACTTGAGCAGGCTGACAGGGTACCTTCCTCTCAAACCTATGTGTCAGTGCTTTGGCTAACAGTAGGATTCTGCTTCCGGATACATTGGTGAAGCAGGAAACACATGCCAACAAGCTATGAATTTAACAGACCATCAAAAATTCTCTAGGCATGTGTTCAATATTTGCCTGTAATGAGATTTTCCATATCCTGCCATCTATTTCAGGGGACAAGCATATTAGTGAAATGTTAACAAGATGTCAACAGTCTATCATGGAAATGCAGCCCATCCAGATCAGTCCACCTAGTTAGCATTGGATGGAAGAAACTTCATGAGGTACAAGCACTTGGCTTAACTTCTCTTTGAACAGCATAGTATAGCATGGAAAGCTGACACCCGACTCTGGATTTCTATATGCAGATCTCTCACTGATTCATTATAATGACCTCGGTCAACTCTGCTGACATCTCAATAATTAAAGCCAGCATCTCAGTGGTGTTAAGAGTTTGGCTGATGGTAGAGGAACAGGGCAAAACATTCAGTTGGTTGGCAGTACGAAATAATAATAAAAAAATGTTTCAGGTCAACCTGAAACCATTTAAAAAAAAAATCAGTGAAATTAAAATTCTGGAAAAATAAATTAAAAAAATCTATTCAACTTCATGCATTTAAATTTAAAAAAAAAATAATCACAAAAGAAATTTGGCAACAAAAAGCATGGTTCACAAGTGGGCTTGGGCATCCAAGAGGTGTCTATAAGTTACTTACTTATACAAAGCGGAACAGCTTCAAGAGGAGACAGAGACATTCCCTTCCCTCCAGGATAGCTAACAGGCCAATGGTTAGTGTGCTCACCCGGGATCAGGTCCCCTTCCAGAGCAGAGATTTGAACATGGATTTCCCACATCCTAGATGAGTGCCTTAACATTTTGTCTGTGGGGGCAGGGAAGAAAAAAAGGGGCATCTCCTGTTCCTCAGTACTGTGAATGGTTCCTATAGCTTCTTGTTAATCTCACCTGAAAAATCAAAATGCTTAGTTTGGAAAGGATGTCATGAATAATTTTAAACACTATTTTTTTTTAATTGAGTCAATTTGACAAAATGCATATGAGTTTCTTAAATGTTTCAGTTGACTCAAATCTGATTTTTGTCAGTGAAAAAAGTTTCAGCTAAAATGTTCATCCAGCTCTAGTTAATTACTGACATGTTTAGATGAAAGGTGAAAATTATTAACACTTTTATCACAATAATGCCAGAGGTCCCAAATCATGATCTGGAGCACAATTTTTAATATACAATAAACTCTCATGTTTCAGGGCACAAAGCAGGAGGAAACTTTCCCTATGATCAGGTTGTTCTATAACGAACTGCCTATTGCAACAATTCTTGCTCCTTCTTCTGACGCAGTGTGAAACCAACAAATTGCTGCTCTGATATAGTATGATACTTCCTGTTTTGCTTAGGATTAGCTGTAATAGCGGTGTTATTAGCAGGAAAAAAACTTCAGGGAATCCCATCAATGTTATTCTGCAACCTCAAATGACCCATGTGCAGACTTTAGTCATGTTACCTAATGAACCACCAGTAGGTGCTCAAATACTGCAGCAAGGAGCGCGGTACACAAATCTATTTAGATTAGAAATATAGTAGAACTTCGGAGCTATGAATACTAGAGTTACGAACTGAGCAGTCAGCCACAAACCTTATCTGGAACCAGAAGCATGCAGTCAGGTAGGTAGGGGGGTGGGGCGGGAAGAGACATATGCTGTACAGTACTATATTAAACATAAACTACTAAAAATAAAGAGAAAACAGCATTTTTTCTTACGCATAGTAGTATTTTAAAGCTGTATTAAGTCAATGTTCAGCTACAAACTTGAGTTGCAAATATTTCAGAGTTACAAACAACCTCCATTCCCAAGGTGTTCATAACTCTGAGGTTCTATAGTACCTACCAAATACAAGTTGTTCTGTTTTGTGCTGGTGAGCAGGCCTCTTGTCAATTTCTTATGGACCCACACCATTTACAACAAAGGAGTCAGGAGGCTGATCAGTGTGGCAAGTGATACATTTCTTAGATTTTGGAAAAACATCAAGGGCAATAGCTGGAAGCTCCAACACTTAACACTGGAAAAAAAAAATAGAAAGACTGGAGAGAAAAAAATCCAGCACTAGCAGGGGATAAACTACCTGCCTTAATAGGTCCTTGCTACTCTAACAGTCTAAGATGAGTTATCATAATCTTATTTATGCCCTGGATAGGCCCCACTGAAGGGTCTAACATTTTAGCAAATCAAGAATTTAACATGCCTGTTGCCTTTATTATGGAAAGTCTGATTATGGTTTTTTTTTTTAATCAAGGGAACACATATTTTGGGCTTCTCAATGTCAACAACTTTCTTTTAATTATCTGCTATATCAGAAAGTGGACACCTATTTTATTTCCAACGTGGAATAGTTTAAATGACAGCAGAGAAACCATCCTATGCATTTTCATTTGGCTTCATAGATTTATTCACCCAAGAAGAAAGAGAAAAATCCCAGATACTTCTCAATATGTGAAATTTGCTTTCATCCAGAAACTAGCTGCAACAATCATTTCAATTAAGCTGCTCTGCCAATTAAATTTCAATTATACTTGACACTGACTGTGGTGTTAATTATTTTTAAAACAGACTGCTAACTCTTTAATGCTAGGCTTTATGGTTAGTCTAGTCCAGTGGTTCTCAACCTTTTGTGGGTTGTAACACACTTTGAAGCATATTCTGACCCTACAGGACACACCAACCCACCCACTCCAGGCTGAATCCAGCCATCTCCTCAGCTCTTTGCAACATACTGCTGGGTGGAAACACGCTAATGTGTCCCGACACAGTGGTTGAGAATGGCTGGCCTAGCCAATGGAAACATCCAGTCTTGACCTGAATAAGTCAATATTATTTTAAAATAATAGTCTTGCTAAACTAATGGTCTTGCTAAGGAAAGATGATTAGTAAAATCAGAATCTTAACTTTTCCATTTTACAAAGGTTTTACAGGCTGAATCGTGAAGCATTTTTCTAGGAAGGATGGGTGACCCTAGGTCTGATGTGTAATGATTACAGTAGTTCTACTCAACAGACATTATTCCCACTTTGCCATTGGCTAAAAGCATATTAAACAATTCAACAGGGAAGTTTGCATTTATTCAAGTGTGAGTTGGACAGAATTTCTCTACTGGAGATGAGCTGTTCCTGCAAAAGGCCTCAGAGGACAGAAGGGTAAGGGGAGTCCAAAAGTAAATACAACAGCACATTTTATTGTTTGGCAGACATTGAACAGGGACCAGACCTATCTGCAGGCATGTCTGGATAAATTATGCAGACTGCAGCACCACACTGTCAGTTTCCTGGCAGAAACCTTTCCCCCTAAGTCCTTGGTAAATCCCCATCTAGTAATTTACCTGCCAGGTAACATCATTTCCAAGTCTTCAACATTCTACTTCCTAGGTTCATGACACCTCCATTTGAAACACATCATTTTAAGAGAGAACCCATGTTTAAAAAGGTATTATTAGAACTGTGAAAGCTAAATCAGGTTAGAAGCAGAGAGCAAGAGCCCATAACATAATTGCCTGGCACTGTTTACTAAGAAGTGCTGAAACTGAGTCTACTAAGAAAGAAGCCATGGCACTAGGTGAACCAGTAAACCTCTAAACACCCCACAGAAGAATTTTCAATTTCAGTTGTGTCAGCTGCTATTTGTTATCAGATTTTATTTAGGGGAGTTGCATGCAGGCTTTGAACAGCCTGAACACAAAAATGGAAGGGGAGCATTCTGTGACTTATTTTCATTTGCAGGAGCATGACTTGCAAAACAGCTCAACAAAATAAGCTGTTACAGTCTTTCTAGATTCTCTGCTGACTTCCTAAAGAGGGAAGCAGCAGGCAAGCAGTGGGTTTAAACAGAGTATTCGATAGCAAAGCCAAGGGCTGGTCATTTAGAATAAAGAGCTGACCCTTGCAAATAGAGTTCTAGCAAAACTCCCTGAAAAACAGCATCATACTGGGTTTTAATCTCTGGAGGTCCAAGGGTCAAATCCCATTTAGGTCACCAAGGAAGATGTGAGCTGGGCAATGTCTTGGGAGTACTTGTTCTTGTCATAAAACGGCTGCACTTTTTGGCATGATTGGCAGTCTCTGCTGAAGGCAAATTTTCTGGGGTCAGGGAGTCAGCATTAAAACTGTATGGGGAAGCCTCTAAGATACCTTGGGATGCCGCTCTTGTCTCTAATTCCTGTGTTAAGGTATGATGGGTTAAACATAGGACCAGATTTTTCAAGTGCTCAGGTACTCACAATAGAGGCCAGCTTTTTCAAATGGGCTCAGCATCCCTCTGTTTTCTTTGTGATGCTCCTGGACAGATTTTCAGCTGCGTTCAGCACTACCCATAGTGAGTGCTTCTGAAAATCTGACCACTTACTTTGGTGCCTAAATGGGAGAAGAGATCTTCTGAAATTTAATCCTTATTCATTGCAGCCTTGGTCAGCATAAACATGTCTGGAGGAAATTTAAGAAGGCAGATTTTCTGGAACTGATTTAGTTAGTGCTACACAGAAAGTCAGAATACTGTCCAACACCAACTTATAAACACAAAGAGAAAGGCATCAGCTTTCGTGACCCTGCTCTGTTTCTATAGCAGCTTCAATTATCAATGCAATGGCTCCCCTGAGTTTTCAATCTAGATGAGGAGAAACTGGGGAAGCAATTGCAGCTACCAAAGGAAATAACAAGTGAGCATGCTAATGGAATCCTCAAACAAAGTTAAGGAAAAGGTGTTTACTAAGCAAGCAGTGGTGTGTGAAACCCTCACTCTGCTAACTTGGAAACAACCAGGAATGGATCACTAGCTGGCTGTTCAGGGGGGAAAAGGGAAAGATCTGCAGACTCGGATCATATTCCTGTTGTCTATGCTTCCTCTCTCAATGTCACAAAGCCTCAAGCTTTCAGCTTCAGATGCAGACACTTAAGGCTTCCTCCTAAAAGTCTCCAGATTTCAGAGGTACAAAGTAGAGATGAATAGGAGAGAGGAATAACGTGAAGATTGTCCAGCGCAGGAAGGCTGAAAAGAAGATAAAGATCCTCAGTTGTCTAGACGTGCTTAAAGAAGGGAATATCTTTTCACTTTTTCTTTATTTAAGTTTGTAAAGTCAAATGACAGAAAGAAATCTGGGGCATTAAGTGAAGACGGACATCTCAGGCTTTTCAATCTGTTCCAAGATTTCTTAGATTTTGATTTGTGGCGACCCTGGCTAGTCAGCCTGGCACATAAAAGGCCAGAAAGAACAAAGAGTATCAACCTCTGCACAACAGAGGACAGGCTTGTCTACACAGGGACGTTGATTAGGTTAGCTATAATGGAATAATTTATTCTGGAATAGTTTTTCATGTAGCCAGCTTTTCTGCCATGCAGACAAGGCCTAAGTGAAAGTTTATCTTTGCATTTCCTACATGGATCTCTATTTTCTCAGAGTCGTGAAAATACTGCAGTTCGCTGCAAGTTGCATTGTTCCCCTCTGAGTTGCAATGTTTATTTACCTTCATAAAGTGCTCTCCTTAAGGCTCTAATCACATGTAAAAACTATTTTAAAAAAAGTACATTTTGACACTGCAGACTGAATCAGTATATCAATAAAAATATTTTCCCCCATGTTACCCAGCCCAACAGAACTGATGACTCTCAAATTTTTCACCTTGAAGCCACCCCTCTTCATAAAAGCCCAGAGAAATAAGCCTTGCAGCATGCCCTGAAGGTCAGCAAACTTGGGCTCAGCAGATCTCAATTGCTGAAGCATCATGCAAAGAGAGAATGGGTATCCCAAGGCAGGACCATGCAAGCCACTTAGGACTTTAACATTTGGCATAGCACATAGCAGATGTTGAAAGTTCTGATGTATTATTTCCTGCAGGAAGTCACATTAAGAAACAAGATACACAGTCAGCCCAGACCAGCTCAAATGTCCCAAATTCTTCAGATACAGCCCCACACAGTAATCTAGCCTCGAGACAACGAAAGTACGGATCCCTATAATAGGGTCTGTATCCAAAACAACTGTTTACTATCTTGACTAGTGCAGACAGAAAAACTATCACTTGGACAGCCAGCAACAGCTGCGACACAATCAGACCTGCATCAGAGGCGTTCATATACTGTGGTGATGGGTAGTTGTAGTAAGGTGATGACAAAATCTGCAGTTTTAAGAAACAAAAAGCTCTTTAAATTGCATGCCTACACAGTGCTTCCTTGTGCAAGCTCTCACTTGCTTGATCCATCTTCTCCCTGTTCCCCATGCAGCAGACAGCTTTTAAGCTCCTTTCGGTCCTTACGTCCCTCATAAGGTGCCCTGTGAGTGAACTGGACCTGAACAGAGAAATTAGTGCATGTTCTTCCACTCAGAGCAGAATGAGCCAGGTAAGCTGCTGATCGTGGTTGCCAAGGCAACTGTGAAGAGTACAGCCTGATCAATCTAATAATAAATCATAAAAATACCTATTTTCTTCAGTCCTGAATTTTGTTGTTCCCCAAGTAATTATAGTCATAAGATATAAATGTTCTGTAGAAGCACAATGTTTAAAATAAAGTTTAAATTAACCACAAAAAGTGACCAGGTTAAGAAATGCAATTAGCAAATTAATTTGACAACACACTCTTGTCATTGGTACTGGGACCTGAGTCTATCAGGGTTCAAGAGCCTGAGGCTTTGGAAGAGGAACCTAAGAATCTTTGGAGCACAAGCCAGAGACCGCAGAAGGGGAGAGGCATACCACTCTTTTATCTTAGCCTCTGCTGAAATACCATTTCCAATAGTCAGCAAAAGCTCAGCAGCAATTTTTTTGCCCATTAGGATGGAGTAGAAGGTGAGGCAAACCCAGAGTCAAACCAGTGTTGCTCACACAGCCGTCCCTTCAAGAAAGCTGTCTTCACTTAGGCATGCAGCAAGCTGCACTGACTTACTCTTCTGACAGAGCCAGTGGGAAGAGTCTTCAGGCATGCGAGAGCAGATCCTGGCTCAGATGACCCCACCCGTCAATGCTCAAGTATTTCCTGAACTATATCAGAGTTGCAGATGAGTCTGTGCAACAGCTGTCTTGTTGCTGCACAGCATATCAGATCCTCCAGATTCTTACACCGCACTTCATCTTGATCCTTTTCATGCCCCCGCCTTGTTATAGTCTTGTCTTTGACCTACTCCATCCTCACTCCAGCCCTGCCTCTACCTCTTGACCCTCAGACTCAAACTACTCGGCATTGTCCTTTGACCCATAGCTAGACTTCAGCTACTGGGTACCGATTCGGGTTTGACTCCGGACTCTGATCTTGGCCTACCCTTTGGTCTCAGTTCCAATGCCCAGTCCTGACTCTATCTCAGGCTTGGACTGCCTCTCCAACTGCTAGGCCTGACTAACAGGAGGCGGTACCTGATATAGGAATTCTTAGTCACCTCTGATGACCTCAGGATTATATTAGTAAGAAGAGAGCCTCTGCCTAGGGAGGCTTTGTGATCTAGCATTATCCTATGGACTAGCAAGTAGGTTCCCAGTGAACAAAGAATGGTTCTTGCATCTTAGTGAATGTAAGGCTTCATCAATACACATTAAATGAGTCACAGAGTTGAAATGGCAGGACCTTAACTTTTGCATCTCCTTCGGTAGCCCAAATATTGGAGTCAGGAAACGCTGAGTTGATATTGCTACCAAGAGCTCGATACTGGGTGAATTGTGACTTGTCTCAGGTGGTACCATATAGTCCACAAATTCAAGAGACCAAATTTGCACTGTGAACAGCATTTTGCCTGAGCAGCTTGGGATTTTTTTTCCCCCCTCATTTTATTAGGCCCTGGGTCAGCACTCACTGTAGGAACTGTTCCTTATACTCTGATGACTGGGGACAGGAAGTCTTAACTGTTCTGCTGGACTCAGTCATTGCCATGGAGAATAAACCCCAATACTAGGGAAGTCCTTAACTTTAGTAGAAAAAAAGTTTGTTCTTTCAGAAAGGCCAATGTTACAGAACGAGAATCTGCACTACTTACTTATTATATACTAGACTAATATAAAAAAGAGTGCAGAGTGCCTAGAGAAAGCGGATACTGCAGGGTTTCTGCCTTGCTTCCAAGAAGGTACAAAGGGACAACGGGGCCAACTTTCACCATTAAGCCATTGTGTGTGTCCATCTATCTATCCAGGGTGCAGGTACACCTCTCAATGGACATTGCTGACCACAAGAATCCAGCAGGGGGTGCATGTGCACCAGGAATGGAATCCACTTTCACAATTACCTGAAGAATTGATTGCAGCTGCTGACCTTTTAAAAGTACGCAGTTTGGCCCCTAAAGTTGTATATCACTCCTCTAGTAGAATGCTTGGCTGTGATTCCAAAATAGTTGCTGCAACAGATCTTTGTTTGAACTTATCTTTCCGGAAGTATTTAACAAATAAAATCTGTTCCTAATGTACTTTAAAGGGAAGCCGGTTCCACCTTGTGACATTTACAATGTTGATGGTAAATAACTGGCACGAGGAAACTAGTATACATATTTTTTTTTCATGTGAGCAGTCTCCAGGTTGTATTAAACAAGAAATAAATAATTCTATTGAAAGGAATAAGGGGATCTCTGTATTTCGACACCCCCAACAGAAAACAACAAAGGAAATGCTACTGCAAGATAGTACAATAATGATCCAGGACACTGATAAAAACGAATATTTAGATCTTACATATCACTTCTCATCAGTAGGTTTCAAATCACTTCACACACTAATATACTTATCCTCAAAAGACCCAGGTGAGGTAGAGAAGAGTATTTCTACAGTGCTTTAGTGTGCAATACTAAAATACAATAAGGTTTGGGTTTTTTGAGACATAACTTCTTTCTAGTTAAGGAAAGCATAGAAGAGAGAACAACAGACATCAAAACATCCAGATATTTGTTAGTTGATACTTAGAAAAAAGTAGCATGCAAAATGATCAGTACTGTTTTAGGACTGTCCATAAATGAAAACAACTAAGGATTTTGATGATTTGGGGGTAAAAATAATGTCAAGTGAGCCAATATTTACACCAAAATTCAATTTGTGTGATTCAAAAGAGCTAATATGGGAATCCCTGTAGAATGAAGCTGAACCCTAACTATACGAGATCCTTAACTGAAGTACCACCAACCATTACTCTGCTTCTTGCCTATCATTTTTGTGAATTATTTTTACAAAAGCAGATGATAGCCATCATCCCTGATATAGACTTTTGCCCCCTCAAAAGATTTATTGAAGTGGACGTTTTTATTAAATGTCTTCTGAAGTGTAAAAGCAAAAGTTAGAATTTTCTTAAACTGATGGTAATTTGACAAGGATCTTTCAAAGTGCCTGACAACACTCATCAACATGACCTACACAGTAGCTGCAAAATCTTTAATGTAACATTTAACTGTCAATGTCACTGTTTTCTGTCAAAAACAGAAAACACAATTGCATTGTTTAGTAGAAAGACCATGCCATTTTTTGTTAAATGTTAGTTTATAATTTATTTTGCCTTTCAAATAACAAAAGCTGAGAGGAGGGGGGAATAAATAAATAAATGAAATGGCAGGTCACAAAATGCCTCATGAATAGATGCTCAGGAAATAATTTGAATGCTGTGTGTGTGCCTCAATCACCCCTATGCTACTCAGATATGTAGGTGGTGGGGAAAGGGTGCGTGATAGCTGCAGATACCCCTTGGGAAGGTGTGGCTGACTCTAGCTGCCTGTGCACAGATGACTCAATTTGTAACCTGGCAATTTCTGGCCTTCCACTGGAAGCCAGCTGGTTGCAAGAAGCTGAAACTAAGGCTATGTCTACATCAGTCAAAATTAATTTGGACTTGCTAGTGCAAACTAAGAAGCTCGAAGCTAGTTCAAACTAACCGCGAGCCTATTAGTTTGACCTAGTTCAAATTAATGCTTAGTTGAACTAAAACATGCAATTAGTTCAAACTAACTGGCTTAGTTCAAACTTCTTAAGTTTGGACTAAGCCTTAATCTTAGTCCATATTGCACCTAGTTCGAACTAAGCACCTAAGTCCAGACTAAGTGCCGGTCCTTACAAGGTTGAACTAAGCGTTCCTTAGTTCGAACCAATAAGTTCTTAGTTCAAACTAGGGAAAGCCTAGTGTGGCCATGGGCTAAATTAGTGCAGGCTGATCTTCCTTAGTTTGGGCTAATTTACCAGTATAGTCATAGCCAAAGAGGTGGAGAGATCAAGTGACCTCTTTGTCTAGGAAAAAGACTATGGACTGAGGAGGCATGTCTCAGGCTGGCTAGTTGGAAATGGGACAGTCCCTGTTTTGGTCCCCCTTCAGATGGGCTTTGTTGCAACTCCCTGGTTTCTGAGCTGACAAGTTCTGTTCTACATTGTATTGTCAAACAGTAAATCCCGCTGTTTCCTGGTGGATGAGAATCACTTCTGACTGTGAGGTGCATGGACCCTTTGTGATTCTATAATACCCTGTGGCCTAATTTATATCAGGCAGGTGAATCTTGCCAGTCATTTCTTTTATGTTTGTTACTTCTAAATCTCTTTCAGAAATGTTCATGTTTCACAAAAACAAAGAACAAATAAAATAATGAAAGCAAATATTCCTGTAGTTTTAACATTCAGAATAGAATTTGGTCCAATTAAAAATGATGTTCAGAAAAAGTGAGCAAAGGGACACATCTAAAAAACATCACAAACACAAATAATTGTGTTGAGAAAGGATAAATTATCATGACATCATAATCTTCAGTCAAAGTGTAAATGCAGGGATACTTACCCTTTGTTGATATGTCATGACCTTCACTAGTGCTAACAATCTAGCAGTCCACATCCTCCTGTACTTAAATCAAAGTCTTAAATCACTTCAATGGAAGAACAAATTACGCAGGCATTAAACCAAGAGGAAAGCATTGTACAAACACTGGCTTCAGCCACACACAAACTGTTCAGTCCTCTCAACCCTGCCCAACCCCTAGTTCTTCCAATAAATTCAGACCTAATAGCTGCTCACTTGAAGAAAGATTGACATTGTTCAGAGAGGTACATACAGATAGATAACATAACATATCACCAAACCCATATTTCATCTACCACCCAAACCAAGATTTTAACTCAGGCCTTCAGGGGTGAAATGGATAATAAATTAACCTGCTGTTCCATCTAACTTCGGGCAATCTTTTCTGCATATCTTCAAGCTATGGTAGATACGATCAGGTGCTTATAATTACTTTTGATGGGTTAGAGAGGAGACGTTCTTGTTTTTTCAGGGACCACGCGTTAAATGTCGTATTCAAATTTACAGCTGTGCAAAGTATGATAGGCTGGCCAATTAAGAAGCCATCATTCCATTATTAGTAGAGAGAGGTGCTTAGCGCGCTCTCACTTTAGTGCACAAGATAGGTCAAAACTCCCATTAAATTCCCCTCCCCACCCAAGACAGCCAACTGGCCAATCTGCTCTATATCCACCACTCCCCCAGTGGGTAAGGTAAGTGCAGCCTGGGAGCTGAAGGAAACCAGACATCATCAAAGCTTCTATGGATGATTAAATTGATATCAGGCACACCTCTGCATTTAGACTGGGAAGTGCAGTCTTTTTTTGAGGAAGGCACGATGACACACAAGGCACAAACAGCGAGACAATACTTAAAAAAAAATAGAAAAAGCTTTAGCATTAGAAATCAAATATCATACACATACTGACAGTGTCTCCAAGCAGAACTGATTGGTACAAATCAGGAAACTTCAAAAAGAGAGATAGGGGTTTGAAAGAAACAGGATGTGAAATGCTACCAAGAAATTCATTCACTTGTTCTTTGATTAGCCATGAATGTTATAATTAGTTCAAACTATGGACTTCCACTCCATCTCTCCCCCTCACTTTACTCCACTCCTCAAATGATTTAAGTTTGATGGGAAGGAGAAAAAAAGAGGCATGTTTTATGTAAGGTGTTTTCCTTTAAAAAAAAAAAAAGAGGGACTCTTTTATATTCTCCAACCTCAACTATGCACATTCCTTTTTCAAGGTCATCTTCCTTACCCATGGAGGATCCTTGGAGAAATTTTCACTCCCTTTTAAATTTTGTATCTGGTAGTGATTGTAATGGTTTTCTTTTTAAGTACAGTCTGAGGATAAGACACTGGGCTGGAAAACAGCAAAGTTGGACTCTATTCCCAGATCTATCACTTTTCAGCTGCATGGCTCTGGGCAAGTGACTCCAGCTGTCTATGCCACTGTTTCCCCTGCATAGTCCATCTAAGACAAGCAGCTCTTAGAAATAAGACTCTCTCTTACTCTGAGTACGTTCAGCACCTAATACCATTGGCTCCTGGTCTCAGCTTGGTGCCACTAGACAGAACAACAACAAATAGCAGCTGCCATTACTTTAAAATGTTATTTGAATCTCTAGAGCAGTGATTCTCAACCTTCAGCAGGTCATGACACATGTGGTGACATATCACAATTGTAGAGGACACATCAGCTCACTCCCCTTAGGCCAAATCCAGCCATTTCCCTGGCTTTCCATGCCACACTTACAGCTGTGTGGTGACACAGTAATGTGTCCTGACACAGTGGTTGAGAACCACTGCTCTAGAGTACCAGATAAAACTCTAATCAGCTACTTCATATTCCCAAATACCTGAATACCCACCTCAGCTGCACGCCATTAAGGATGAGCATTGTTTCCAGATTACAATGATTATTAATTATTTTTGAAATACTTCTCTGTTGCATTAGGAGGCCAATTCTTTTTGGACTGACTTCTCCCTTTTGAAGATATAAGAACCGTAAATCAAAGTAGATTGTGAACCTGGCTTAACTGTTTACATCTCTCTCCATCCTGTGTCAGAAGGCCTTGTTAAATGAGCATAATTTACTAGTGTAGATATCAGTTTAAAAGAACAGATTTACATCAGTGCAAGCCCCAAATAATATGTTTAGACTGAAATCTGAAGCACGACTGCAACACTGATAGGTATACTTTCTTTACCAGAGATAGCTTGGTTAAAAGTAGCAATGAAGATTCAGTGTCACAGGCTTCAGTATAGGCTGTACAAGCCTGCTGGAGAACCTAGGTACGTATTCATGTTCTTAGCCCACACTGAAGCTGGTGCCACTGCATTTATCCTCTTATTTTTAGCTGTACTACAGCAGACATGGTTACCTGTGCTGCAATCACACGTAAATCTGCAGCATTTCAGTTCTGCTAATGAAGGGCAATGTTCTCCTCTCAGATCTATGCAGAACTGATTGCTTTGATATTGTGCTCAGTCTACATGCACTGATCTCCCATTACTATGATCAATGGCTGGTCTTTCCCATTTACAGACAGCAGAATTCCAAAATAAAGATCCAGTCTGAGGAGAAACTGTCATACGAAAAATACATGACAGTTACTTTTGGATGAACATAGAATTTAATTTCCTTTAGATCTCTCAAACATGCCTTCCTAAACTGAACCACTGTATCTATTTATTAAGTACCTTTTAAATCATTAGTGAGTCGCTAGAGACTTCCATTCTTGTGCAGAAAGTGACTAACAAGTTTCTATTTTTTGTACTTATAAATGAACCAAGTATAAATAGGCAGACACGCGGTGAATTCATGCTAAAGATACTGTCACATGGCTACTTGTAATGTTCCAAAGGGATAGCAGCTTTTGTCTAGTTTAGATAAACAAACAAGGAGTCCTGTGGCACTTAAAGACTAAGAGATTTATTTATTGCATGAGCTTTCATGGGAGAAAAATCCCACTTCATCAGATGCTTTAGAAGATGGGAGTACCTATAGAATGGGAGGAAAAAGATGCAGGGAATTGTAAGTCATAGGATCAGGACACGCTGTAACAGCAAATCAAAGCATTTGTTAATATTCAAACACTGGGGAACATCATTTAGACCTGATCCCATGACTTACATTTCCCTGCATTTATTTTTCTCCCATTCTGTAAGTTACACCATCTTCAACGTGCCTGATGAAGTGGGATTTTCTCCCATGAAAGCTTATGTGATAAATAAATCTCTTAGTCTTTAAGTGCCACAGAGCTCCTTGTTTGTATGGCTACTTGCATGACCCAAGGAGTGCCATGCATAGTGCACAGGGGTAGTATGAGATCGAGAGAGAGAGAGAGGAAAAAAGCTGGCAGGACTCACCTTTAAAGCACATAATGTGATGCTACAAACCCTTTTAAGTACACCTGAGATTTAGCGTGACAGAGGCTTGCTGTTCTGTACAGCGGGCAGCAAATCACTCTGAATTCCTTCCCCATAGAAAGAAACATTAAAAGCTCATTGGACCATTCACTGTCTGTGCACCATGATTCCACTGCCATTTATCAGTAATTAATGTCCACTTATTACAATGTACAGCTAGCCAAAGGTTGCACAGGCCAGAGATAACAAGAGTAGCTTCTTTGCTGAGTGGCACAGTACTTTGTGTCTAGCTCTCAGGACTGACCTTTCCCCTTGGTTAACTAATTATTTAATCAACCTAAGCTAATGTGTGTTATACGGCCATTAAGCAGATGTGCAAGACAGGCTTTGCCTTACAGCCTTTGTTTTACAAAAATTTAGGAAGAGAAGAAAAATCAAAGACGGCAGAAATTTACACTGATAGTTTGAAACACATTATCACTTTGAGCTCTTGAATAAATCTGCTGTAGACAGATCTAGAAGACGTCGACGTAGTAAAAGATGCTCACTTAGCTCTATGAGCGACAGATGGCAAGAAGCAGGAGAATCTTTCAGAGGGTGGGGGATTCCCCTTTTTTTTTTTTTAAACATTTTATACCTATCACAAGGGGAGGCTGGGACATATCAGGGCACAGTCCAAACTAGAGGAGTCTGTGTCACCCCTGTCCTGTAACCTTGGGATGGCGTCTGATGTTGCTCCCACTGGGACAGCTCAGGGATGGTCCTCCAACATGCAAGTCATATCCTGAAGGTCCATGTGTGACTGTAACCTGCCAACTACACTCTGGCTATCATCAGCCTTGGTTATACTGAATTATGATCGCAGCACATCCCCTCATCCCAGATCTTCCCCCAGAAATGTATGTCCAGTACCACCCAGCTCTTTCCTGGACAGTACAACTATATTAAGTATGTTAGGCTTGTAAGAAAATAACCTGCCATTTTATTACCCTAAATAGTTATCGGAACACTTCAGTTTAAACACACTCCATCAATAAACTTGTTTTGTTGTTTTATATAACTACATAGAGAAAGATTTTAAGTGAGTACCAGTAATGAGGCATAAAAGTCAGAAATGGCTACAAGAAAAATAAAAGTTTCAGAGGGGAGCAATGTTAGTCTGTATGCAGCAAAAACAACAAGAGTGCTGTGGCATCTTAAAGACTAACAAAGTTCTTCAGCACAAGCTTCCATGGGCTGCAACACACTTTGTCAGATACAACATTAAAGATAAAAAGAAGAAAGAGAAAACATCTACTTAAACTACGTTATTTGCAAAGCAAACTTTCTTACCACATATTCCAGCAGATTACTGGCCAGGGCCCCCCCCCCGCCCGGGGGCGCCGGCGGTTCTCTTTTGTCTTCCCACAGGCAAAGAAAGAGGTGGTGGATGAGAGACAGAGAGAGAGAGAGAGAAGATGTGCCTTGGGTTGTTTATCCTTTTTTTTTTTGTTGTAGTTCCCCTCTTGAAGAACATTTCCATCCGAGACCCCCAGGAGACAAAGATTATGTATGGCAAAATATTCCCAGCTGTTTTTTCCCCACCCATTTGAATTTCTTCTGTTTCCTCTTCCTTCTTTATGATTCTTTTTATACCTCAAATGCTATTTAAGGCCAGCACCAGATTCCGTTGTTTACTACAGACCTGTTTGCTGACTTCTGTTTGGGTTGGGTTGTAGGGAATCTTATAACCTCACCACAAGAGGTGCTAAACACATTTTGGTAGGACAATAACAACAAGCAAATTATGAGTTTTCAGATGATCCCTTATAAGGCATACTTGGTATGAAAATTATTACGACCACATGTGAGGGTCTGAATACAGGGCGGTTTTATACTGTCACAGAGGGCAGAGATTATTTCTTTATCTCTGATGGAGTCAGCCCCCAACCATCTTCAGTACAACTTTTTCTCCACATTAAATCAGTCTCGCTGAACACTTATTAAGCTCCCAATGTGCTTGGTTTATTTTTCAGTAACAAAAGAATAGTTTTTCTAGCAAAAAATGTTTATTAGGTTTGCTTGCCAAATGATACTATTTCTTTCCTAGGTTATATCTATGAGAAAACATTTTAAATAGGGAAATGCTGCTTAAAACATTGTTTAAATGGGGAAAATTAATACATCTTTCTGCAATCCCCATTTCAGTCTGTGTTACATGCTGGTTTCACCACAGGATAATATTAGAAAGTTTTATGGGAGACTCCCATAAAAATATTAGCACTGCATCATAGTTAAAGACAGTGGGGCAATTTCTGCTTGTAGTTATACTGGTTTAAATTTACGGGAGCTCAGCTGAAGTCAGCCATGCAGTTATACTAGACTTAATGCAATGTAACTAATATATTGGGGAAGATTTTTCCCTGAGAGGTAGTTCTTTCTAGTCTTGTTATCTCCTTAGTGGATATGTCAGGGTCTCAATACAACTGAAACAGAGTCGTGAACAATATGGGTAGCAAAAACGACAAGAGTCTGGTGGCATCTTATAGACTAATAGATTTCTTTGGGCATAAGCTTTCGTGGGCTCCAACTCACTTCATCAGATCTGGGTAGGTTTAACGTTAACCTGTACAATGATAAAAAATGACAATCCACTTGCACTTGACAGAATAATTGTTTCCCTCCATATAATAAACCAGATGCATGTCACCATTTGATAATTAGGACAAACTCCAAAATGAAATATTTTCCATTCCACTAGGATATCTAAATATATGAAAAAAAAAAGTTACTGATGCCTTTTGGCAAGGTACTCAAAGAGATATCTCTAGCAGGGAGAGATCTTATTGCTCAGGCCTGAAAGTAAGCTTCATTTGAGAACATCTAATACAATCTAGGCCCATTTCAAGACATATGAATATGCTGGGAAGATTTATAAGACATGCACCGCATGAAAGTATATGAAAACAATGACTTATGTCTGGTGGTCAGACATTGGAGCAGGCTTGCCCAGTTAGCTGGGTATAAATGATTCACTATGTAGATATCATGTACATTTAGTTTGTTTGTTTTAAATAGAAACAGGATATCCTGTAATGATAGCTTAACTGAGCAAGCTGTTAAACACTGGATTTAAAATACATTCCTGTTACAATGACTGACATCTTGCTTTTAATCAAATGCAAAGCAGAATAAAAAAATATCATTAATGTAGATGCATAACCATCACAGTAACATGTTTGAAACACAGTTATTATTAAGCAATTTAGGTACAGCTGTAAACCTTTTAACAAGAGGCTTCCTCTGAACAATTCCCCTTCAGTAATAATGTGACTCCTTAGGCAAAAAAACCCCATCTTCCATCTCTCCCTTTTCCTCTCCCCAGAATCAATTCCACACTTTCCCCCACTCCTACATCCAAGAAAATTTCAGTGTTTAAATCAAGTACTACAGGAGAAACCCAAGGCAAAAAAAACAAAAACAAAACCAAAAAAACAACAGAATGCCTCTAGTCATCACTTACAACACCCAAGTCAGACCTCTACAGCATATCCTCAGGGGCCTCCTGTCTATTCTACACGATCATCCCTCACTCTCTCAAGCCTTGGGAGACAGACCTCTCCTTGCTTACAGACAGCCCCCCCAAACAGACACTTACCAGCAAATACAGACCTAACAACAGAACCGTTAAAGCAGGCACATATCCCTGCAACAAACCACGCTGCCAACTTTGCCCACGTATCTGCACAAAAGACGCTATCATAGGACCTAATAAAACCAACTATTCCATCAAAGGCTGCTCAACCACCACTGTGATTTATGCCATCATGTGCCAGAAATGACCCTCTGTGTTATATATTGGACAAACAGGACAGTTTCTGCACAAGAAAATACATGGGCACAAGTCTGACATCAGAAATCACAACATTCAAAAACCAGATTTCAATCTTCCTGATTACTCCATTGATGATTTATTAATTGTGGTGCTCAGACAAATGAATAATAGCTCAAAACTTCAAAGAGAAATTGCAAAGTTGAAATTAATTTGCAAATTTGACTGTGTTTCCTCAGGGTTAAATAAGGACTTTGGATTTTCCTTCTCATTACAAGAGGCAATTTGACCTCATCTCCCTCTATATGCTGTCCCCCAGTGTTTAAATCTTAACAAATGCTTTGATTTGCTGTCACTGTGTGACCCAATCCCATAACATACACTTCGCTCAATTTAGTTTCCTCCCATTCTGTAAGTTTCTTCCATCTTCTAAGTGTCTGATGAAGTGGGATTTTCTCCCACACTAGTTCATGCAATAAATAAATTAGTCTTTAAGTGCCATAGGACTTCTTGTTTGATGAACTAGATGAACATGACTACCCCTTTGGAACTCTTAACACTATTATCTATACACTCACCATGACTGTCTACCCATAGTATTTCCATCAGCTTTCCTTAGGGGGTCCCGCCTACTGGACACAGCAGCTCAAGCAGAATAGAGATTTTGTGGTCTCTGGTGGGGAGTAGTTGATTAGGTGCCACAGGTCCTCTCTGGTAATGGTCTCAGGAAAGGTCATTTGAGAAATACGACCCCTTTGATTTCAGAGTTAATTTTTTTTCCTAGTTAATGACCCCCACTCCTCACCAACTTCTCTCCATAGATAGGTGATATGGGAAATTAAATGACCGCAAACTCCATCTAGCATCATACTAACTAGGGGCCCATGTTTCTTTATATAAAACGTCTGTAGGCATGCATAGTCTATACCACTTGACAGTGTCTAACTAAGATAAGAGAGGGAACAGTGCTCCAGATTCACTCCTAGAGCCTGTGCTTCAAACTTGGCATCCCCTACACAGGCACCAATGAAGAAAGAGTTTTGAAAAAGCAACAGGACTTCACTCTCTCTCTCTCTCACACACACACACACACACACACACACACCCACCCACCTCAGCTTAGTCTGGTCTCTTTCTTCATGGACTGCTTTAGTGGCTAGTGCTGAAGTTTCCAGGACTGTGTGGTACACCTTCCATGGTAGGAGATGCAAAAATAAATTCCAGCAGCAGCCAGTGGTCTCAGTAAGCTGAACATTTTAAGAAGCAGAGAATGACTTAGACTACTGGGTAGACTGCAAAACACATTTTTGCTACTTTCTTTCCAAGCACAGCTACCCTTGGCATATGAACATTACTCTTCTGTCTATGCCTGGGGCCAACGAAGCGAATAACTTGGTGACTCTTTGAGATACACCTACACTTTAAATGATTCATTTAAATAAGAGATGCATAAATGTGTGTGCATACATGGGGCAGAGAACTTCAGGTCCTAACAGTGCCGCGTTATGGAGTGCAGCTGCATACTCCTTTAAATCTTAGCAAACAGTTTACATTTTCCAGGCTGCCTCGTTAAAGAAAAGGGCCAGAGGTTTAGCATGGTTTTTGAGTAGGGGTCTAAATTGCCTTATAGAGCGTACAAAACCTTGCTTTGTTTTAAGGAAATTCACATCCAGCCCTTCCAGTTTGCCAGCATTTGATGTAACAAATAATTGGTAACAATAAATTTGAGTGAACAATACAAACCCATGCTATCGGGAAAATCTCTAGTCATGCATTTTATTTTATTCCTTCCTTTCTATTTCAAATTAATTGCATTTTAGCTATTATAGCCCCACAAAATATTAGAGACAGTTTCCAGGTTAGCAGATCCAAAATGCCACCAATCCATTTTCTCAAAGAAAAGATAATAATGAAACCCAAAGAACAGAAAAATATTGGTACAGCTCTGCTTCACATGCCATTTAATCTTCAATGCAAACTGCCCCCATGTAACTGAAGACAGAAATGGGCCCTAAAAGCCAAATACTGGCTTTGATCTCTGCCATTAACTCCTGAAGATGAGCAAGAGTTTTGCTGAGAATTAAGGGCAGCATATATGGAAGTGAGATGGTCAATCATCCTATAATCTGTGATTTTAACAGCATTTTAGACCAGACCTTTGAAGCCTAACTATAGAGAGGTTTCTGAGAAGTACACTTTGGGACCTAACAAGTAATGGTATCCTCATTAATTTCATCCCCAAAGATTCCAGAACACTTTATAAGTTTTACCACGATCACTTCATCTGCCACTGAAATGTTAGTACCTCTGAGTCGGAGCTAAAACTAAATTTACAGACATGAAGCACAGAATATTAATTAAACTCTAGAGCAAACAAGAACATTATAATGCTTAAGAATACCAAACCAACTCTCTGCTCTTCAGTCTGCTGAGAAAAGACTCCTCATACATGTACGTGAGGCAAGATTTAAGTACTGCACAGTACATTTGCTTAACAGGCAGAGCAGATAACTATGTAAGAACTCTGTAAATCCTAATTGTTATTATAAATTCAACTGGGTTCCAAAGGCAACTTTTTTCTTCCTTCAAAGACTCTCTAACAACATTGCCAAGTTTATCGTCTCCCTGTTCAGTCAATTATGAAAATCAACAGAAGGGGTAAAGTGTGAGTTATAGAACAAACAGCTTTAAGTACCAGGAATCTACATGGTATAAAAATTGTATAATAACTATACATTCCACAAATTCTACACAATTACTACATTAAATTAAATGACTCAGTTCCATCTGTGATTGTGTCCTCCAGATATCTTAGGTCTCTTCATATCAAATAGTTTGCAGGTGTGCAAATAAGCATTCACAATCCATACCAGCTGTCAATTACTAATTAAAATATAGAATTAAAAGGAGGATATTTAATTGATGCCAACAGCATTTTGACATAGGACAGTGGTTTCTTACACAATACATTGGTACTGAGGGAGCAGTGATATTTTTAAACACAAAAATGTATTCACACATAGCCCTGAAAAAAAAGTTTAATTACAAATAGACTAAGATTAAAAAGGAAGTTGAATTCAAGTGCTGAAATAGCTCACTAGAGGTCTGCAATTCCTCACTCTATGGGTATGTTTACGCTGCAGTCAGAGGTTGAACTGTAGAATGGGTAGGCACATATCTACTAGCTTTAATTTAGCTACAATAGCAGTAAAGACACAACAGCATAAGCCTCAGCATGGATCAGCAATACAGACACATAGCCAAGGTCCCCAGAATGCTCTAAGGTCTGTATTGCCAAATCTTCACTGCTATTTTAAGCTTGCAAAACACATGTACCCAAAAGGGGTGGGGGGGAGGGTAGGAAATAGCTCTCTTTCCCATGTTATAAAAATCCATGACTGAATACGTCTGATAACTGTCTGCACTTAACAGTCTAAAAATCCTTCTAATAAAAAAAGAAAGATGTTGTCAGTCACCTTGGAATTTATAGTCCTACCATCCCCTTCATTCCACTCAAGAGTTGTGGAATTTTTTATGAAATTTTGTCATTGTTGTGCACCATTGTTTGCAGTGTTGGGAACTCTAAGGTAGGTGCCTCTTTATCAGCTCCTATTAGCATCATCTAAGCTCATCATCATCATCATCAAAAGTGCATGCCCATATTTCTTTTTGCATTGGTAGATTTAAGTCATCCCTGGGGGTTAAAAAAAAAAATCACACTAAAGATCTTCTTACCTAGGAAGATAACCTACTTATCCATACTAACCCTTGTGATGATGGTGGAAAAATAAATAATGATTTTACTCATTTCTCGTTCCAGTAAATCAGAGACTGGTCATTAGTTTTTCATTAAAAATAACCTCGAAAAATCAATCCATGAGATTTATTAATGAAGTTTCAAACACATATAGCATCTAGGATATACAGACTGGAATATCTTCAAACAACAAAACATATCCCCTATTTGAATAAAAGTGCAGCCTTTGAGTGCTATATTGCTTTTACAAGATATATGTTAATAGAAATAATCCATGGGAATCAGTTAAAAATTTATCCTCAAGTTTCAAACATTTGAAGAGAAGAGAAAATGAACAAATCATAAAGTGCTATTTTACAGTTGGGATGACATGACAATGCTGAGCCTGTGGTCTATGCGATACTGGACAGTCTTGTGTGTTGTGGAATAACTGTGTTCAGAAAGAATTTTTCAATATTGAAAGCAGAAATTTCTTTTTAATTTTTTTTACCAGCTGTCTCTATATGGTCAAAGCAATTGGGGGTGAAATATCATAAAAAATATTCAAGTATCCCTTTAAGTTTCAAATTTTTGTCTAACTCTCGTACAAAATAACTAACTCTCAATGAGCTTCAGCCCTCTACTGCCATGTCCAGGGAAAGAAGATGTTTTAACACAAACCCTATATAAACACATTATGTATTCCTACTAGAGTTTACCTTTTGATCCAGAGTTTCTTGTATTTTACATTACAGGGAAAAGGAACTGAGCGACCCTGGTGTCATCTCAGGTATGTGTCTTGAAAGACAAGATGTTAATTGGCTGCTCTGAAGCTGAAAATGCTCCATCTCTACATAGTTCCAAAGGGAGACAATGAATCCTGAAAGCACTACTGTGTATAACAGAAAGCAGCCCTGACAGCCCTGTTAAATATGTCCTTTAAGTGAAAGAAGGCATTGTTCCGCAAAGAGCAAAGAAAACCGCCAGAAATATTGCACAATTTAAAGGCCCTTTAAAACGTCATTCTAGAATAAAATACTGATACAATACTGAACAGATACTACACAAAATGCACTCATGGTGATAAGTTTTCTATTCCAGCTGGTCCATTGTGCAATAAACATAATTAGGGTATCAGAGGGAAATAATAATATTTATATTACTAAGACCAAAGGCAATTAATCAAAAGACAAAATGGTGGCACGGAATGAAACTTGGTCACTTGCCAGAATGAGGAAAAATGAAGTTCACTGGAACAACAACAATTACATGGATTTTTTTTTTCCAGTGGTGCGGAACTTTCCCTCCCCTACTTACACATTAGGCCTTAGGTCAATGAACATTTGAGAGGAATTATTTTTTTCCCTTGAGGAAAAAATAGAACATGTGCACACACAGAAAATAAATAGGCTTCACATTGGACATAAATTAATGAGAAGACTTTTTTTTGTATTTTGTTTATCAGAGTAGTAATTCTTGTCACAGCAGGCAAATAAATAATGACAAGGGACATCAGAACACACCACCATGAGGCAGGTTGGCAGGAGGTCAACAGAGCTATAGCTAGAGAGTGCTCTACTGACATTTTACAAACTTTCTGCCTATAAATTAGCACCACAGGTCACTGAGCTTTCTTTGCTGCAGCTCTATACAGCTAGTCAGCTAAGGCTCTGATCCATGAAGGACAAGCTTCATTTTAGAATATGTATTTTGCTAATTTCAGTTTGGGAAGCAGAAGAGAGCTTGTCAGCCACATATTCCTTTGCTATGAACTGGTAAGTAGCCATGAAAACCACATATGACATTCAAGCTACAATTGCCTCAGAATGTACTTATTTAAAGAGCAGAGCTCCACATTTTCTGCTGTGAAGATTTTGCATCTGTTGTACCTTGTCTTCACATCTTTGCAGCACTTCATCAGTTCTTATTTGGCTGTGTCTGACTAAACCATTGTGGTTCTGGAAAGCACCCTGAGAACTTTGTGATGGCAGGAAAGAGTGTGGTATGTTAACTGAACATGTCACACACACACTTTCTTTTCCTATTGGAGGATATTGTAACACCTTCTCAGCTTCCACTCTCACGACCTTGGGCTCCCTCTCCATCAAACTTTTTGGTAAACAAACCCTGCCTAGAGTCCCATTAGTAATTCTGCTCTTTCACTTTTCATGACTGTCCCAATCAGACCATTGCAACCATCCTCTATCCAGTTCTCCTTTCTATCTTCAAAAGGTAATGGCAACTGGTTTCTACAGTTCCATTCCTTGTTAAACACTCTCACATGAGCAGATCCATATCTGAATAAAGTTTTGGAGACAGGTGGCTGTTAGAACAAAGTTTTACTTTTTCCTCAGCCATATTACCTACCCGTAACTAGTGCCTTGCACAGATACAAATACGTGGATCTGTATCTGATCTGCATCTGCAAGAAATGGTCCATGGATATCCTTGTTGTATCCGCAGATGCGGATATCTGCAGATATCCACATATTTGCAGGGCTCTACCCATAACCGTCTTCATTAATCGGAAATAAGGGACGATATGAGCAACATACCTCAACTCCTCAAAACAGTTTTTTAACAACAGATTTTGAACCTGCCTCTGTTTTGCCTATCTGTTTGCCTCTTTTTTAATAGACAGCACCATCATTCCACACTTTTATCTTCAGCTGTACAGCCATCTCTAAGAATTTTAAGAAATGTTTCACAAAATTTTAAAATCAATATCTCAGTCAAATTTTCAGGTAGATTGAAGAAATAGTCTTCTGAGTTCTGACCAATTATATTTTTCAAGCGTGGACGTGTTGTCACAAGAATACTAAGTACAGACTTATCTATTACTTTTAGCCTGCATCAGATGATATTGGAAAATAAAAGAGATCTTAAAAAGAGCACACACAGTTAGCAAACAGAAGACTGAGTGGAAGGGTGACAATAGGTATGGTTTGCTGTGGTAATGTATTTAAAATGCAACATTTCTTATATATAGCACATTTTATGTTCAAGGTACCCTGAAGTATTTTAGAAGGTAATGAATTAGATATGGGCAAACAAAAACTGTGTAGGCTAACAAATCAACTATTTTGAACTCAATAATAGCTCACACATTCATGTAAGTCCTGATCTAGACCAGAGATTTTCAACTTTCTTTTTCTTGGGGCACAGTTGAAAAAAAATCATTTATGCCTGCGACCCAACAATTACATCTTTGAGCAATGTATTCCAGTTTTCCAGTAACAGCAATAGTGGGTGCCGCAACCCAGTACCTGAGGGTCTGCGATCCAAGTATTAGGTCCTGACCCTTGGTTTGAAAACCACTGATCTAGACTGTTTAGAAAATGGGGCATGGCCAGATAACAAAGAAGGTGACTTGGAAGGTTGCACTTACAAGAAGAACTGCAATGAAAAATTTGGCCCTTGCAGCTTCTTGGGAGTGACAGGGGTTTGATTTTCTTTAATTTTATACTGACTATTTCTTGATTTATTTTTTTACATCTTTTCACTCTGGATTTCCTCCAGAAAATCACAGTGGGTATGTCTACACTGAAAAGTTTTTTTCAAAATAAGGAAGTTTATTTTGAAAAAAACTTTTTAGCTATCCATGCAGGCACTTTATTATTTCAAAATAAGCACTTCCTTATTTTGAAAAAATGAAGCGCTATTTTGAAAATAACTAAACCCGCTTTTATTTTGAAAGAGCAATTCTTTGAAAATAGTTATTTAAAAAAAAAGCCATTCCAAGCTGGAGAATTGGCTTTTTTTGAAATACTGTCCCTACACTTTTCCCTGCCTTCCCCTGTTTTGAAATAGTGATTCTAGTGAAGACTCTCTATTTTGAAATAATTGCTACTTTATTTTGAAATAGAGAGTCTTCTTCACTAGATACCTATTTCAAAATAATAAATTCAAAACAATCCTATTTCAAAATAACTATTTTGACATAGCTTTGGCAGTGTAGACATACCCAGTTATAGACTCAGACTCTGAAGTCATAAGGGACCAATATCACATCTAGCCAGACCTCCTACACAATGCAGGCCACAAAACCTCACCCACCCACTCCTCTAATAAACCTCTAACCTATGTATTGCAAGACAAAATATAAACTCTAAGTTATGTTGCACCTCCATCTAAAAAGGTAGGAGGAAAGGGGCGGCAGTAGGTTTGAGGATATAGAGGTTGGCAGGAAAGGGAGGATAAATATAGTAGCTAGTGCTGGATGGGAACTGGTATAGGGTTGGATGGGTGGCAGAAGAGCCCTGCAGCCTGTGATGGTGATGGAAGATGCACCTCTGTAGATTTAAGATTCAGCTAAATATCCATGTATTGCCTACTTTGCTAAACTGAACTAAATATTGTTTCGTGAGGTTAATCCATCTTGAATGGTAGCAGAATGGCGAATGTCCTTACAGGAAAGGGTGAAGCAGCACTAGGAGGAAGACCCTGAGGAATGCCATGGGTCTGATTCTGGTGAAGATCTAATAAACAAAGATCTAAATAAATACACTCAAAATGCATCCTGCCAACCAAAACATAGCTGTAAACATTAATGCAGTATGATCTATTAATCACTCTGAACACATGAGGCCACAGCGGCTTTCTTGCTTTTCTCAAAAGCTCCATAAGGGAAAAGCAGCTGGTGGTGACAATTCTGTGTGTGTGTTGATACGTGTTTACACACCACACATATGCTCTCTCTAACTATATTTAGAATCTCTCTTTTCTGAAATCTGGAGGATATAAAATGGGGGTAGGGAAAGAGAGAGGTGGAGATGGGAAGAGATTTATGCTGAAAACAGAACAGTTTTCTTTAGTTTGTATTGACTAGTGAAGTCCATGCAATGGCCAAACCTGGTCTAATTAGGTAGGAGTCTGAGGATTCCCCAAACCTAACCCACCCCTTCCAAACTGCAGCAGACCTCAAGAAGAACCCTCTCCAAAGCTAACAAGAATCACTGTTTGAGCAGCAACTGCATATCACAGCAGCCCTCTATTGCTGTTCTTGGCAAGTAGGAGGCCAAATCTCTCTCAAGTTATTGTCAGGAATACAGTAGTTTAAAGCACTCAATCTATCCAAAAAACAAATCTGTCTAATGTCCAACTTGCAAGAAAAGAAATGAAATACTCTGGTGGCTCCTGCTCCAGAACCATCAGTACAACTGGTACAGCATCGTGATTACGAACCTAAGTGATTTTTTTTTATTATTATAATGTATTACAACTTTTGCCCTCTTTTGGTATCTTAGATTAGTTAATAACGAGTTACAAAGTGCATACTGTGCTGAAAGAACTCTGAAATAAAACTGAATCACATTACATGAGGAAAGGTGATACCACCCGATAAAATCATTCATTTATGTAGATTTCAGTAAAGGACAGGAAGAAGCTGCTTTCTCACCTTCAATAAATCAGTCTTTCATAATTTAAAAAAAATCTTCTAATACCTCATAATTATGACCTATAGCAAATGAAAATGGGAGACTTGAAAACTATTTTCCTGCTTGTTCTGATCCAAGTGGCTGGAAAGCATGATTAATAACTGCTGAGGTTTACCACTCCAGCTACAACAAGCAGTCAGATGCGAAGGTTATTCTACAAGGATTAATTAAATGATTTAATCATTTTACAGAGCTCTTGATTCGCTCTACTTGATGGGATGAACTACAGTATCTGGGTTTTAAGACGGGGAACGTATCAGCAATGCCTTATGATGCATAATATTCTCTTCTCTGCAACTGACTTTTCACCATCTAGCCTGCCAGCTGGATCAATCATAGAAAACTAGTAAAATAAGTCCAATTTAACAAGGCACTTGTGAAACTTAAATGATATAATGAGCTGATCTGGGAAAGTTATGACAAATGGATTATATTCATTATGCCTGTTTGAAAAGTTATGCAGTTGTTTATTTACCAGCTGGGGTTATTTATTTATTTATTTGCAAGAAACACAGAGAATCAAACTGATAACAGCTTTATCTGTTTCCAATCTAGTCTTTGGTTTAGTAAAACTTATCTTGTCCACCGGACGATGCTGGAAGAAATGCAAAAAGCGAGCACCTTAATGATGCTTAGCACACATTGTCTTCTGAACATGTGCGCAAAGTGGCTCAGGACAGGGTGCTGCAGTTTACACATTGCTTGTATGCAGTTAAGAAAGCAGCATGTGGGGAAGGCTACATGGTATGTAGTGTACAGGAGACAGTGACAGAGGCACCCTCAGAAATTTTTCACTAGGCACATCCCAGTGTGCCTCTCTCCTCTCCTAACTGGCTAACCCATGCCGGCACTCACTGCAGTTTCTCATACTCATAGCAGATGTTGAAGCTATCTCTGAGTGAGTCCTGCGTGCAGAACGGATGGAACAGGGGCTGCTGGGCAAGGACAGGCAGGTCCATAAGGGGTGCATAACCCTGGTACAGGAGCCAGCCACACTGCAGCAGAAAAAACAGAAGCACTGGCTGCCCCACTTTCTGTTCACATTTGGCCCCCTGGAGTTGAGAGAAGAAGGCGGCAGAGGGTTAAATTTCAGTGAGTGGCATTGTAACCTGGTGCACAGGGTCACAGCACTGCCCATGTTTGGCCCAGCTGCCATCCCATCATGACACTAAGCGCACAGGCCAAACCTGAACAGGCCGGTGGTAGGACAGCACTGCTCCTGATTTGCAGCACTGGAGGTGCCCCAATGCTGATGAGTTGGTGCCCTTGCCAATGGTACGCAATGTGCATAAGACCATGGGCACCACTCTGCAGCGTGGCCTAGCGAATGGAGCATTGGACTACAGCTCAGGAGAATTGGACTCTATTCCTGGCTCTGTCTCTAGCCTGCTGAGTAACCTCTCTGCTCCGAGGTCCAAAGGTAAAGCCGTGTTAGTTTAATTCAGCAAAACAAACAAGGAGTCCTGTGGCACTTAAAGACTAACATTTATTTATATTCAAAGCATCTGAAGAAGTGGGAGTTTCTCCTGTGAAAGCTCATGTGATAGATAAATTTGTTAGTCTTTAAGTGCCACAGGACCCCTTGTTTGTTTCTCTCTGCTTCAGTTTCCACACTCGTAAAACAGGCATAATTACACCACTCTCCTTCATGAAGCACTTTGAGATCTAATGGTGAAAAGTGCCATGTCAGACTTAGATATTACAAAGAAACATCCCCAGTTTGATCCCCCTCAGTTATTACTACTGCCTACCTGCGAACCCTGGCTCATAAAAGCATGCCAGGGGCCGCACACAAGAGAAACTCAAGGCATTGTCAGCCAGGAGGGTGAGCCACAGACACTGAACTCTGTAACTGCTGATTCATCCTAGGCCTCGAGTCCTTAACAGGCTCATCACTGTGAAGCAGCTATTCCATCAGAACATGCCTAATGCCTATGTAACTTGCTAAGAAGAAAAGTTGGAATAGTTTTAAGGTTCATACTTAGTAATGGAGTAAGAAAAAAAAAAGCCCCTGACTTTTCAAGGACAGATACTCTCAATAAATTCAATAAATCCAGTAAGGTGTTAGAAATTAGACAAATGCTAAATATATTTCATGCACATTTGTACGAATAAACTTCTTCCAAAATTCAGATAGACAGAGTGTCAGAGGTAGCTTTACTTGCACTTGCCACCCCTCTTAGTCTAGTATTTATTGCTAGACCTATAGTAACAATGACCATGACCAAATCTGACTAAAGAAAAACAAGGTTTCAGTTTCAAGCTTCCATGAACTAATATGCTAAACAAAATCAGAAAAGCAATTAGCCATTCTTTCATTTTCTCAAGAATGAGAATACATAATTTAACCAGGTACTCTAGGTCTATGGGATCCAAGAGCAGAATCCAGAATGATCCCAGCAACATTAACTATTGGGATTTAAAAACAAATGGCTTGCTAAGGTTCCAGCAGTGAAATATTTGTAGGTCAGGTTTATGGCAACATGCCACAGTCATTTGGAGAATCAATTCTGTGCTTAAAACAGAAAAAGTCTGCATATTAGTGATACAATATCGGTTTGGCATACACTTATAATTAAGCCATGTTCCAAAGGGACAACTTTGTTAGTCTAGTTCAGCAAAAGAAGCAAGGAGTCCTGTGGCACTGAAAGACTAACAGATTTATTTATCGTAAGAGCTTTCATGGGAGAAAGTCCCACTTTGTCAGATGTTTTGAAGATGGGGGAACTTACAGAAGGGGAGGAAATAAATGCAGGGAAGAGTAAGTCATGGGTTTAGGTCACACTGTAACAGCAAATCAAAGCAGTTATTAAGATTCAAAATACTGAGGAACAGCATGTAGGGGAAGATGAGGTCAAATCACCTGTTGTAATGAGAAAAAAAAATCGAAAGTCCCTCTTTAGCCCCGAAGCAACACAGTCAAATTTGCAGATAAATTCGAGCTCTGCAGCTTCGCTTTAAAGCCTTGAGTTGTTATGCATGTGCCTGAGCGCAGCAATTAGTAAATTGTCAACGGAGTGATCAGGAAGACTGAAATATTCACCCACCGGTTTTAGGATGTTGTGATTTCTGATCTCAGATTTGTGTCCATTTTATCTTTTGCACAGACACTATCCTGTTTGTCCAATATATAACGCAGAGTTGCATTTCTGGCACGTGATGGCATAAATTGCCTTGGTGGATAAGCATGTCAATGAACCTTAGATGAAGTAGTTGGCTTTATTAGGTCTTGTAACAGTATCTTTTTTGATGTATGAGTAAGAAACAGAGCATTGGGAAGTCAACTGGAATAAGGAAATAGAGATCTGGAAAACTATCCTTTCTTGGATGGTCTCTCAAATGAAAAAGGTAAAATCCAATATCCAAAACACAAAATTAACTGGACTGACAACTGGAACATGCTTTCCAGTCAAAGCATAAATGCAGAGAGTTTCAACTATGTGGAAGAGAGGACTGAAAGCACAGGGGACCAGGTATTTATTCCCATCCTAACAGATATTGGTGACAGCTTGTACAATAATCTTGAGTACTCTGTGTACTGATATTTCACAAGTTCTGGATAGGTTTTCTTTTCCTCAGCCAGGCCAATTGCTTGATAATTATAAAATTCCTTTGGGAACTACAGTCCATCATACAAGGAATTTACTTCATTCTATAAACTAAAAATTTCAAGTTAAGTTTAACTGTTATAGTCACAGTGAACAAATTCTAGAGTCAATTTATCACCAAAGGAGGCAACACACACCTGCGAATGAGTCACCTTCATTCCATACAAAGCTTATCTATTGATTGGTAGGGAATGCTATCAAGAAAAGTTACACATTAATTCAAGAGCAGCAACAACCAATCTGAATTTTTTCCTAGAGAAAGAAAAAGCTTCCAAAATATCACCGAGTTAATTTGATTTAATCTCTAAAAAATGAAGTAGGAGTTATAAAAACAAACGGTTAGGAAATTGCCTTAAAGCTGCTTTTGCAGGAAACAGCATACAATGTAGTGACTTTTAATAGCCTCAATTAATATGACCTGCACCATTTGACAGTTTCATTCTTTCTGTCAAGCCAGAAACCACCAAGGGAGCTTCTTGAACAATACCACAATATGTTCCAGAACAAGATGTATAAACTACATACATGCTTCATCCTTGCCTCTCAGTAAGTACTTCACAGGGTCTTGAAATCTGAACAAAAGAACAGCTAGGGCAGCACAGCTGCTGTTTTCACCCAATGCATCTGAGGCCCTTAAGGCACAGGGCATAGCAAATTCCTTCCAAGCTCATGTTCTCATATTGCAGTGCAATGCCAAGTAAAAAAAACCAAACAAACAATGTTCTTTATTACCAGGCAAGAACAAATACAAGATGTTTCTAAAAAAGCACCACTATGGAAGAGATGATAAAATACACTGCGCACGACTTAGCCATTTGTCATTTTATCCCCATTCCCCCCACCCTGCTGAAACACCACAAATACTGCCGAAACAGCCATGAGGCAATTGGGTGAAACTCCTGTCAAATCAATGTGCTCACTCAGCTTATGGCTGAATTAAATATTGGAATAGTTCACTGCATTACCGACATTTCTTAAATACATATATTCTCAGACAAACAGCTCCCTCCCAAAACCATCACTCCTTTTAATTGCCACTTTTGCTATCACTTTGATTGCCCTTAATAACAAAATAATAGGAGGTAGAGAGTCAGGGCTATTGCATTTTAGTTCTGCTTCTGTCACTGATTTGCTGTGTAAACTTGAAGAAGCCACTTAAAACCACTGTGACCTATTATTGTTACATATCCATTAACTCTTAAGATTATTATAACCGAAGGACCAGAGAAAAAGCATCTTCGCTTCCCCTGCTCCCTCCATTTCCTTTACTTTGGCAACAATTCCTGTTTAGCCAATTTCCAGTAAAGTCCTCTGGACTTTGTCTACACCACGTATTTTTCATTTGCTAACATTGAAATAGTACAGGTGGTAATGAAGTTTGGAGCATAAGTGTCATCAACCATCAACATTTTAATCATTGTGCATGTTAAGCATCACGTCACCTAGATTTACTTTGAGAAGGCTTAGGCAACATGTTGGTTAAGATCCCAGTGCCTAGCTTGCACATCAGTGATAGTGGAAGAGTGAGAAAAAGACAACTGTAGACAAGGCCTTAATTAGTCAACTTCCCATTATTGTAGGTCTCAGCCATACAGAAGTAAAGCCTATATAAATGGCAGTAAAAGCCACAAGAATAGGTAGAGTTTCAAACATATGCAGTATCTGAAATAATTAACTCTTTTTACAGTGGACTAGTTTCCAAGTAGTCAGGAGATGCTACTATAATCTCTCTCTTCTTTAGATTGCTGCTTCTCTGATAAACAGATATACATAATCCTTTTGTTTGTGATCTGTTAGTAGCAAAAAGCATCATGTGAATTTAAATGCCAACATCTCCAGCCTGGCTCCAGTAACTTGGGAAAACTAAATATTTTTTTCAGGTACCCAAACCATGAAACACTTTCCACAATGCTCTCAAAAAACAAGGAGTGTCTGTATAAAATGGAAAATTTTGAAGGAAAAAGAAACATGGCATTTAATTCAGAAAACCGCAATAATCAATCAACAATATATTCAAATGAATATCTTTAGTCTCATTTGCCCCACCCATTGGTGTGAAGTGTAATGAACCAATGCTCCTTTTGCATGCCCCTTTCCCCCCCCCACACTTCTGTACCCTATTTACAGTTTGGTGTCAACAGTTAGTAGAGTCTTAGGGTCCAGGAGAGGATTTGGACAAGGCCATCTGCAGTCTTGAGGAGGAAGAGTTGCCTGGCTTTTGTGAATGAAGACAGATCTTGTCAGCACCATCATGAAATCCAAATGCAGGTACAGTGCCTATGCATGTAAATGTATTTACTTGCATTGCACCACAATATCCACAGTGGCATTTATGAATCAGGTAATAATGCACTGAGGTGCTTTAGTAGAAGCAATTACCTGAACTGCAAGAAGGGACAAGTAAATATACTTAGGGTGCAAAAGATGTGTGCATAGATTGCAGACACTGTTACTATTCACAAATTTGACTATTTGGTTCTTAGTGTCTTGAGAATAAAACACAAAACAAAATCTAGCAATACATTCTAATTGGTCTTAGATGACGCAAGGTGAGCCTGCACAGGGAACATTAGGAGGCCCTAATTTAGAAAAAAGACCGAGGCCCACAAGTTATCAAAGACTAATTCCGCCAGACAGATTCAAAAGAGAGAGAGAAAAAGCTCCTGTTAGCTATCTATTCTCTCTTTTGTCCAGTTCTTAGAGTGACCCCAAGGAGCAATACCTTGGTACAGCTTTTGATAAAAATACCATGAGTTGGCACACCCACCGAAGTAAATATAAATATACATAACTAATATACATAAATTATCAAATTAGTTTATCTTTTGTTTAGCCAGGGTTGATCTTCATGACAGAAACATAATTAATAATGACCACAGAATAGCAGTGGAAGAAAAATTAGTCGTGTGCTCATTACTTCAGTTGACAAAAGGATATTGTCTTCTACACTTGCACCGTCCACTCTTTTTTAGTTGCAGCTTCTTTTGATCTTTCTTCCCTCCCCCAAATTAGCTTTTGGGTGTTTGTACAGAGCCTTACACACTATGGTCCTGATACATAAGTAAGGCTCTGAGGTACTACGGTAATTCAAATAATAAATAAAAACAAACCATTTCAAATAGGTACCCTCTTTACTGTGCTATAAACAAGGGGACTTGTTCAGATTCTGGTGCATCCAACCACCTCTTAGATAAGCATTAGAAAATTGACATTCAATCCAGTTTAGGATATTTACAAGCTCCTCCAACAGCTGGAACAGTCAGTCCACAAATTAGTTAATATGAAAGGCTGGGAAGTTTCTTCTTAATTCCTTTAGCGTGACACATTCAGTCTATCCAATAGGAACATTCCCTGATATAGCCATACAGTTTCTTGAGAGACACACTTAACTGTTCTTGCATAGAATATATATGTATATACTGCATCACAGGCTTACTTCCTGGTGTGGAAATGAAGTAGATTCAAAAATGTTGGTTAGAGTTGTTGGATGGATCAGCTAATGCTTATTACAATACTTTAAACTCTTAAGCTATGTCTACACATGCATTGTTATTTCGAAATAAGTCCTTTCTAAATGACTTATGTCGAAATAAAACCCTTATTTCGAAAGGGCTCATTTCAAAATAAGCAAAACCCCGCAATCAAAACGGCCGTTATTTCAAAAGAGATATTTCGAAATAAAGCCAATTGACCCGTTGTTTCGAAACAGTTCTTTTGAAACAACAGGTCTACACAGTGTTGTTTCAAAAGAACAGGTCTAAATGGCGTTATTCCGAAATATCCCTTTTGAAATAACGGCCGTTTCGAAAACATCAAGGTTTTACTGTTTCGGAATGACGATTCTTACTTTGAAAGGACAGGATCCATCCTTTCAAAATAGGAAAATGTCATGTAGACCTAATTTCTTTTATTTCAAAATAACGAGTGTTATTTTGAAATAAAAGTAACGTGTAGATGTGCCCCTATAGTCCCATATAAATTGCAATTATTGAAGAAATATAACAAGTAAGATTATGACTAAGAGAATTATATTTGCCTAAAATTGATTACTAAGATAACGAGGGAAAGAAGAATGCTGCAGGTGAAAGGCCACTTAAATGGTAAGACAAACAGGCAAAAAACAGCTGTTTGAGCACAGGCCTTAGAAAACAGGTATTTTTTGCTTAATTGTTTATTACCCAAACTCTGATCTAGGAAAATAGACTTTACTAAAAAACTGCTACTGAGGAAGAATTTTCTTTGGTTTATTCATTGCAGAATACTTAATTCAGTAATGACAAAGTTACCTGACAAGGACTCTCACATTTTCCAAGAGCACATATTCACCACACACACCATTTAAGTGTTCAAAGCTCCCAGTGACTGCTCTCAGTATTGGGCAGTACGAATAAATTGCTCAAGACGCATACATGTTATGTCTCTGAATGAGTCATGTGAAAATGCAAACACACGTAGGTATCCATCTCTTCGTACACGTTGATTCAGGCCTAAACATTAATCAAGGTATCTGATATACTCTTTTCAGAAGTCTATTGAAAGCCTGAAGAAGAAGGGGAAGGGCAATGAGAGATGATTAGAGTACAGTACAACCTACACAGAACTCCGGATGGTACAGAAATAGGTATGAGACAGTAAAAAGTCAGAGACAAGATGCACAACAAAGCAGAGAAATTAAGAAGTGTACTTCTCTTACAGATTAAATTTCTTAGTTCCTAACTAGCAGTGCTTACTTTTGATTTTCTTTCTATCCTCCATTTTCTAAAGCTGACAAGTGTGTGACTTTCAGACAAGATGGACTTACATATTGTTGGGCTGCAAACCTGTTCTCAGAGTGAAGGAAAACTCCACCTCAGAACATAGCTAAGACCAAATAGGGACACTGGTCTATAGGAACCTGCCTGCAGTTGGTCTGAAGTCTCACCAGATTGTTGCACGACATTCACTGAAGGGCACAGGAAAAGCTTAACAATCAAGAGAGGAGAGACACAAAGGAAGAGAGAGGATAATTAATCCATGTCGGCAAATTATTAGGAAGAGCAACTGGGGAATTGGCATATATTGGAAATGGCTTCTTCCAGAGGAGTGTAGTTACCTAAACTTCCATGCATCTTTGAAAAGGGAGTACTGGTTAACAGAAAATGCAACTGGATAATGAATATTTTGTCTGCCTAATGAAGGGACTGTCTCAAAGAAATAAAATGGCACTCAAAGTTGACTCTCAAAAAGGAACAGGACTATTATTGAAGATTGGACACACACACACACACACACACACACACACACACACACACACACACA
>ML682007.1:21047062-21060138 GCA_007922195.1 Podocnemis expansa
ACACACACACACACACACACACACACACACACACACACACACACACACACACACACTGTAATAAATGCAATAATCTTCTGGGTTAAGCTCTGTCTTACAACAGTGATGAAATAACTGCTTTAATACAAGATCAAGAATGTGAAAAGGGCTGCAATCTTCATTTGGATTGGTGTGATACAATGGTTGAAAGAAAGCTAAATTATCTATGGTGTATGATGCTGCACAAATGTCTCAATAAATGAACCCTTAGCAAGCTATTCAGTTTCCAGATGGACGACATGGGAAAATGAAGTGTTTCAAGGTTTGGGAGCAGACTGCCTGGGAACACATGGCTGGTTGGTCATGTGCATAGGTTAATGGCAGTCTGTAGTCACTGAATGGTACTGAGAGGTAAAACCAGGTACCTCAGAAGCAGGTTGGCTGTGGCATTCATCCTGATGCACTGAGTGTCATCTGGAAGAGTCTCTGAGCAGGTTTTTGTTTGCACTGCCATATCTGAGGGGACAGTAAGAGCAAAGGAGGGATGGACTGACCTTCCCTCTATGCTGCTGTCCCCAGTTGACACACCTGCCCACTCGTGCCGCTGTAGCTGGTCAGGTTCGGAGTAGACTTCAGTCTATTCTCACTTGGGTCAGTGGACTAAACCAGTGCACATCCAGCCTGGAACTGGGTGAGTACCAAGGGGATTTGCATAACACAGTTAAAACTCCTCCCTGGTCTGCACTAGCTCATTACACATACAAGATTCTGGGTTTTTAAATCATAAAAACAGCTTATTACTTAAAGATTATTTTCCCCTCAATTTCTTTTATTTGTATATTTTCTGTCAGTATATTTATGCAACCAATACTTTTTGGGAAAAGAGAAGTGTACTGAAGAAAACAAGGGTTCTATTTTATCTCAATTGTAGATGAATAACTTAAAAATTGATACAATGAGATAGTAACAGCTGTGTTGATCAAGATGAGCAATCTGAACACAAAAAAATTACAATGACTTAAGACAGACTACTTAGAAAAAGTCCTTGTTGAATAAATAGTGACAACATCATTAAAGCACTGTTGTCTCCATTTTGTCAATAGACTGCTCTTAGAAATGAGCTATAATAATGCTGAACAATTTTATTGCTCTAGGTATTCAGGGCAATGAACAGACATGATCTAAACTGTGATAGGTACCTCTTTCGAATAAATATACAAGAAAAAATATCAAATCATATCCCCTCTACCTACATCTTCTAATATGAGATGGGGCTAGAGTTACATATTGCAGACAAAGACCAAGACGGAACAAACCAGAAAGCACACAGCTATTACAGAAATACCAGTTCATGATACTAATTTCTTATCCTGGCACTAAGCTATAACATTTTTCAGAAGCAACATTCAACAACTTTTGCTCTCATTGTAAAAGGCAATGAATTGAAAGGATTGAAAGCCAACAGAGTACTTTCAAAGATTTTACTTCTAAAGATTAAGCACAAATTAAGCTTAATCTTCTTCTAAAGATTAAGTGCAAATAACTAATAAGATCCAAAGACTCCTCCATAGCACAAAAAATAAAGATGTTGCATGTCTGATATCTACATTACCAACCACCTGTTAGTAAATTACATTACTTATGTCTATACAATCAATATTCCATAACTCAGAAGGTTTGCTCTTTGCAAGTATCTTATCAGATAAGGAAGGGAAGGGTGGGCAGATTAGCCAGCACTCAGATCCAAATTTTGGATATTCAGCAGTATTTGGGCACATGTTCTATTTCCACACCCTCATAATCCTTCTAAAATTGACAAACAGGGTGTCACTGTGACTCAATCCAGTTAATGGTCACCTGTAGCTAAACTTTAGTTTTGGTTATTGACTCCAAAAGGAAGACTGCAAACAGATTTTTAAAAGGGAGAATGTATGTGTGAATGCAAAATCAGGTCTCCTGTATTTTTTTTTTAAAAACGGTATTTAAGGGTTCCAAGAGAGTCATTTTATCTTAATGATAATATCATTACCACAATGGACAAATGTTATTAATATTCTAGTTTTTTCCAGAAGAGCTTATTGCAACACACAAAAGAAAATCCTGCAAATTAGATAGAGATAAGTCAGTTAAAGGACAAGGAAAGCTATTAACCTGATCCAGCTCCATCTGAATTAGTAGTTTTGTGGTTTGCTAAAAATGGATGCGAGTTTGCATAAAAAAAAAAAAGGTTGTATTACTGATTGCTGTGTCAAGTCCTTAGACCTGTGAGTGTGTATAGATCCTGGAAAAATTAAAAAGTCAAATATATAATGCATATTAATATTGCATTGCGTGTTACTGAAGTCTGCAGCTATGTTTACTGTTTCAAGGAGAGTTTATAATTATGCAAATTGCTAAGCAGTCTGCATAATGTACAACATACTTGAGTTTACTGGCTGGAGCTAAGATACATTTCTTTAATGCTGCTTGTCTTCTGTACAATTCAGTTTGCATTTCTTATGCTCCATTGCTCTATACCTATGTCTCAAGCAGTAGCCACTTCCTTTTCAGAATTTATATGCTGCCTTAGTACCTTTGCAGACATTTGGCTTTAGGAAATTATTTATGTGCATCAACTTAACATTTTGCAAAGCACTGCAACATTCTCCTAGCACTGGCATTGCTTACAGCATAGTTAAAAGTCTGTTACCATTTCCTCTATAAGCTCAGTTTTTCAGGGCTAGATACAACTCTGATGTGGTGAAAGTTGCTCTAAGCTGTATACCTGAAATATTTTGAGAGAAGAGTTTTTTTTAAAAATCAAGGCTGTCCTTAAAAAACAAAAACAAAAACAAAACAAAACAAAAACAAAAAAAAAGAAGAGGAAGAAGAAGAATCACTCTAACTCCACCTCTCCATCCTCACAATTAAAAGTTTTGCTTTTGTCTAAAGCAAAAGATTTTTTCCTGAAAGTCCACACCACTCCAACTTTGTGCAAAGAAAGTTGCACAGGTCTCCCATGAGCACCCATCAACTCTGCTCTTAGTTTGGCAACAACATATGCTGTAAAATGATCTGACAACCTTTTCTTGAGGGTGGGGAAGAGGATTTGACATTCTGACTTAGGCCTTGTACACACCAGAGAGTTATTGTGGAATAAGTCATTTTATTGTGGAAAAACAAGCCAACTATACACACCTGAATGTTCCTTGTTGCATAACAATTCCCTTGTTACACCAGAACAATAATGCCACCTGTGTGAGAGTCATAATGCCTGTTGCAGAACAGCTCGTGCACTATGAAGTGTCTGTGAATGCTACTGAAATTTTCTTCCGCAATAAATGGTCTTTGGAAATGTCCCAGAATTTTAAGCCTGGCCACTCTTGTCTTCTGCTTGGACTCCGCTTCTCTGCTACAACTAGCCCTTCACTTCTGAGTTCTGAGAATTTCTGAATTTTTTCCCGTTCTCCTAGGGCAACACTGAAAAAGGGCACAATTTGGTAGCAGCAACAATGAATGATGACAAGGACACACACCTCCCAGGAGAACTTGTGAATTTACCCACAGTGCTTAGTGCTCCTCTCCTTCTACCCAGGGTTCCTGCTGCTGGAAGCTGATGAGTGGCATGGTGGGATAGGTGCCACAATTCAATGCTCTTTCTTGCAGAAATGCAAAGAACAGCGTGGACACTCCTTTGCATCATAAAGAATCCAGTGTGAACATGCAATTGTGATATAAATATATGTTTATTATAGCGCAAAGACTTATTGCAGAATAATTTGCTAATGTTGACATGGCCTTAGTTCCATCTCTATTGACCCATGAAGCTCTCAAGGCTGCAGCACTCTGCTAGAATTAACAACAGCCTTTCCCACACAAAGAGCTATTCCACTCAGTGATACCCTTTAAATACCACCCAAATGATCAGCTTCCAGCAGTCTGATACCCAAACAGTGTTTAATTCCCCCCATCAATAAGCTTAGGCAACACGGAAGGCTAGTACAAAACTCCTATCCTTTGAAATTCCCTCCATGAAGGTTTGACTGGCATTTTGTCATGGACTCCTCAATACGGCACTGCATAGGTGAAGAAACTGAACAAGACTAACAGTGCTGCTCCTTTGGAACTGCACAGGTGACGTAACCTGCACCTTGCAGATATTCCCCAGTTATGGGTCTTTGGTATTATATCAGCTTGTTTTGGTCCTAGCCAGTGGTTCAACACTCCCCACTCAGTTGCCAGATTCTCTGATTAGACAGACCTGCTGCACTAAGCATACGTTATTGCTACACCTTTGGTAAACATTCTCAAATTAATCTTGAGGGGGAAAAAAAACCCAGAACAAAACGATGGTTAATAAAGAAAGATATAAATGGTGACAAATGCTTATCTTGATCAGCCAGCCAGAACTATCCACCAAAGCAGGTCAGGGCTCTCTTTTTACCAGCACTGGTGACAGCAGGTTGCTTTGGGCTGTGTACATCTCTCAGATGAACATTTTTAGGAGGGGATTTAAATGCACCAGTTACTAACCACCTTCTAAAATGAGGGTGTAGTCTGTGCTGTGCAAACTGCTCAGCAGCAGTCACAAAAGCACTGTTCTCAGTCCTGGTTGAGGTTTTAAACTGTACGGATGAAGCAGCTGTGCATGTTTGGCTTATGTTAGCATCTGAGCACTTTCTGTGAGAATTTTAAAACTTCTGGTACCTAGGTACTTGTGAACTATTTTAGGCTGCTTTTCATCATGGATTAATGTGTTTGTTCTCTAAGATTAGTTTGTGGCAGGTTTCGTAGGGAAAATGATTATTGGAGTCAATTGGCCTTTCCGAGTAGGGCTATCTCCTGGGTTGAACCGGCTAGCCCAGCAAAGCAAAAGCCATCATCAACTCGTTTGTCCCAGAGAGAGACAGACTTGTATTTCTAACTTTTCTTTTCTTAATCACCAGGGAACACATCTTTGCCATGTGTTTGCTTTCTTCTTTTGCTACCTTCTGCAATTTTTTTGGAAATGGGTTTTATGTTTAAAGTATACTTCAATCTCTATTTTATAATGGAAATAAGTATTTGTTTCACAGTTTCTGAAGATCCCTTATGTAATTACATGAAGAATATAGATGATGTTGCTTCCGCTGATAAAGCAAACTAATTCATAGGGTTAGGAAGACATTCCCCTCATGAACAATTTATTCCATAGTTGTCAATTATGGGGTTTCTTGAACCTTCCCCTGGCACATCTGCTGCTGGTTAGTATAGCTCACAGCAACCCTTCAGACATTTTACCATCTACAGTGCCAGTTAGCAATCACCTCTTCCTTCCTCTAATTTTTTATATCAATTGTAGCTAAGTTTTTCTTTCACAATTCCTCCTTTATATTTAAAAATAACCTTCAAATAGGTGGGAATGGTCCATTCTGTCTCCTGTTACTGTACTTTTACATGTAATTTTATTGAGTATTGTGCTGAGATGGCTTGAGTATGTGTTGTCAAGCCTGATGTTATTCTGTGAAACTTTACATTTGTTTATTTTCAACTTCATGATAATTCACAGAACAATGTGGGTAGCGCAGAGGTCAGATCCAATCATGCTCTGGCTGCATTTTTGCCAAAGTCTGATACCGAACATCCATGTCTATCAATTGTCAATACCTCAGAACTGCATAAATTTCTGCTTGCACAGACATGAATGAGAAGTGTTGAGTTCACATAGCCTCAAAGAATTTACAAATTTATGCTTGCCACTGTGTGTGTGAAGGAGGCCAAAAAAAAATCAAATAAAGCAAAAAAGAGTCAAAACAGGGGGACCCAAAGACCTAGATTTGATTGCTATTCTGTTACCATATAACCAGCTAACATACTTCCAATGAGAAACATCTTTTCTTTAGTTAAGATGGTTTCTTCTGATAGCTCTTATGGCCCCATCTATTCCTCCCCAGACATCAGCATGAGCAAGATGAGGTGCTAATTAGATCACTTTAATAAAAAGCTTTCTCTGATGCATCCTGTTTAGTTTTACTATTAATTATTTGTAGTACAGTAATGCCTAGAGCCCTTATAATCAAGAGATCATTGTGCTTGGCTCTTGGACAAAGCCACCGTCCCTGCCCCAAGGACCTTCAAAACAGAATTGTGGTATCCATCACCCTCACCACACACCATTCTTCTTCCTGTGCATTGCACAGATGTGCTTGTTCCCAACCAAAGATATTTCCTAAAATAAAGTAAAGAAATGACTGGGGTAGAAATTGTTAATGTTACATCCTTGGACTCAGCTTGTCAAGGCCAGTAAACAGGCATACTTAGTCCCGTTGCTCCTGGCCATTAAGCCCCCAAGGCTGCAGCATCCTGCTGGAACTAAGAATATTTTCCTACATGCAAATAGCTATTCCATTTACTCATATTCTTAAATGTCATCCAGATGATTGGCTCCCACCAGTCCGCTCAAAGCAAACAGTGATTAAATATTTCTATCAGAGAGTTTAGGCATGAGGCAAAGCTAATATATTTAAAATTAGACAAGGAAAAACGTACAAGTGCTGGAGCCACTGCAATGCTACTTTATCATATTCTATGCTGATGCAAAAAAGAAAAGCAGTAATATTATTTCAGGTGATGAAATGAGGACGGGATGAACACAGGGTGAATAAAAATCATGATTTCAAAACAATACTCCCACAACCTAATGAATATTTTAAAAAATATTTAAATCAAGTTTGTTTCAAGTTGCTCGTGGTTATGTTGACAAAACTTTTGTTGATCAGGTTGTGTGAAAAACGAATACACCAAGCGACAAAGTTTTTGCCAGCCTAAGTTCTAGTCCGCGTAGTTATTGCTGCTTGTTGAGCTGGTTTTATGTCATCTGTGGAAGAGCTCTCTTCCATTGATATAATGCAGCTACATGAGCTGTTCTGCTGTAAGCAGTTGTTAATTAGTAATTTTTTAAAATAAATTTAAGTGATATAAATAAATTATTTAAATACCATGTGTTAATTTGCTCCATCATTAATCCACTATTTTCTTTTTACTTTTTTCTTTTACTTGTTATTTCCAAAGTGAAAGGAATATGGTGTGGAAATTATGGTTCCTCCAGAGATTTAAAAAAAAAAGGAAGATAGAGGCTGGAAAATATTATCCTGAGGAGGAGATCCTGCAAACAGGGGATACACAGGGAGTGCATGGAAGAAATTAGAGGGAAGATGAACTTGGGAATAGATAGGCATGACAGTGAATGTTGGAGGTGGACAGAACAGGTGATAAGAATAGGAGAACACCACACGCCAGAGAAAGTATGGAAGGAGAAGGACAGCAGCAAAGGACATGGAAGACCAAGGATATGATGGAAACTCTTAAGAGATGTTTGAAGAGAAAATTACTGGAAATCTGAGACCTATAAAACCATGCCATGGGTTCGAAAGGGAGGAAAAAAAACACGGGTACTTTAAACCCCAAGTAAATAGGAAAAGGAGTCAAGAAGTAAAGTGAAGTGTACTCTACCCTTCTCTCCTTGCACTGTCCAGTCTTCCTTACCAAACCATGCCTAAGTTTCATTCAGGATGACTTTAGGTCTGTTGATGCAAAACTCTTGCTCTGTCATCTCGCAACAGGGTCAAATGCAGTTTTATTGTCCTCAAACTCAAAAAATATCTAACTATCTTAACTAAAATGCCACAAGGAGTCACATAAAAACTGAGGTGAAAATGAAGCTTGGTCAATTCACTCAAATCCCCTTGCTTTTCAACAGATGCTGACAGAAATCACCCTCCACCATGGAATCCCTGACCATCTACAGTTCTTAAGTAGCAATATGAATCCTGATATATAAAACCCAGATCAGATCAAACATAAAGTTGGATCGGCCTCAGAACATGATCATCACAAGAAAAAACATAGATTTTCAAGCTTTTTGTTATATGCCAGAAAGGAACTGCCACAAATAACTCCCATGGATTTGGGTTGGAGTTTGCTAGCTTCCATGAACTCACAGTATAGCACCTTGGAAACCTGTGGATAATAAAAAAAAGTCTTGCCTCTTCCAGTCACTCAACTCTCAGGGCTTATAAGTATCGATGCAAAATCCCTGTGTTCTGATTTAGAAAGCGTGGTACCAAGGCCATTCTTCCACAGCAGGAAAAGGAGGAAAATATTCCCTAGTGTTGCTTTTCTAGAGAAGAAGCAGGGATGTCCACCAAAGACACAGGAATATTGCTCTAAATGTAAAACAGAGAGACATTGAAACCTAACCAATATTAAATCATTTAATTGTTTACAGGTCCTTTTACAAGGCAAATAATGTAAAATAATAATCTCAGGCAAAGAATATATTGTGAAGGCTTCACCCTGAACAATCTTATGAAAAAAAGTTCTTGCAGTTTTGAGACAGAAAAAGGAAATAAACATTCTGGTCTGCTAAGCATTTGGTCAACGTCTTTCACCATCTAACAAACCAAGATAGATCAGATGTACAGCATCTGACTACAGGGTAATAAGGTGACATTTTTCATTAATCTTAGAAAACACAACAGTTGCTTTAACTGTGCATGAGTTTCTTCATTAGGTTTTGATTGCTTGATGATATTCAAAGGAATTTGCAATTCAAATATGACTTTGTTTAGGATGAAAATCTGCAGCTATTTCAAGGGGCAGAGAGCTAAATCACATCTGCTTGTTTGACTTAAACTGCATCAATGAGATGAAGAGCTGATCTTGCTCTCAACATGGCCATATCTAAATTGCACAACAAGACATAATGACAGAATTGCAGTTGGTCTTATTTCTAACTCTTGCTTTAGGGCCCAATTCAAACAGATTAACCAGATTCAGTAGTATCCATTTTGTAAATAATCTCATTTGACGTGAATGATACATTGTTTGGTACAATTCAGTGTAAGACTGGCAGAATGAGTCTGTCAGTAGTCAAGTCATGTGTTATCCAACCAAGTATACCTAGTTTGGCTGTTAGGATGGTCTTTAAGAAATGGCACACACATATGAAATCATTCATTCTAATAAACAAAGGTTCTATTCGAACTGTTATTCTGTTAAACCATGTCACCCTACGTTGTGATTAAGATACAGAACTGCCCTTAACTTGGCAAATCCAGGCCTGGAGAAATCACCTTTGTTTAGGGTTGCTTTGATCATGTAAAGCTACCATAGGCTCTTTCACCATGCAACATTCTTATAACTGGTGTAAGGGATGCACTGGGAGTGATCCTCAGATCAATAAATTATGTAGCAAATTAGGAAGTTTGAATCCCACTAGATTCCAGCTGCCAGAATTTAAGTATGGCCATTATAACAAATAATTATTTAAAGGGTAAAATGGGTAATAAAGGCCAGAATCATCATTTAAATGTGAATTCAAATCTGACTCCAGCATCTTTTTGCTCCTAAATAACTCCATGTCCTTAGTTTGAGATTCTATAAAGTGGCTCTCAAATACACATGCACACACACTCTCTTCCCCCGCCTGCCTCCATAGGAACAGTTGTGTTAAGTCAAATAAATATTTACCCACAATGTTTACTTTGTAGTCTAAATATTGCTGTAGTGAAAACTTGAAAATATGAAACAAAGGTAAACAAATATCATTGACATCAATTATACAACAAACTTCAAAGCACAAATGGAGCAAATAGTTACTGTAAGGTGTTTTCACTAACATATGCAAAGAAGTTTGTTTGCAACATTATTTAGCAGTTCACTGGGATCTTTAATTCTTAGATCATCTCAGTAAACAGGAATATAAAACAGATATGAAAAACATACAAGCACCATATAAACAAAACAATAAACATAAAATAGCTGTTGAAGGAATTCATAGAGGCTCATAAAATTAAAAAGAGGTAGAATTTCTCTTTCCTTAACAACTGCAGAGACATAAGTCTGCATTAATAATCCAGCTGACCAGTCTTCTTTTCCCAGGCAGTCTTAATACAATTCCAAAGATCTAGAACATATTAAAACTTCCCTTTTTATTTAGCAAGATGCCAGTAGTTTTATTCTTGGCTACTTGCTCACCAGTTTGCAGCATCTGCTGGTCATTTTTTAAAAAGGGCAATGTCACCAGAAAGAGGTCACAGGTTGAACCTATCTTAAAATACCCCCCCCCTTAACTGACAAACAAAATTTCCTCTTGTTCCAAACAAAAGTTATGTCATCCAATATGAGAGCTTATTAGCTACCATTATGAAGCTTCTTGCAGTTTCTCTGAAACATCTGCAGAATTGGGAACTAGCCAGTATCAGAGCTGGGATACTAAATTAGATGGATACCAGCTCTGGCAGTTTCTATCAATAAAATTATTAATCATATCCAGTATTGTGGGTCCTGTGGTACCTTAAAGACTGACAGATTTCTTCAGGCACAAGCTTTCATGAGCTCTAACCCAATTCATCAGATGAAGTGGGTTGGAGCCCACAAAAGCTTATGTCCAAAGAAATTTGTTAGTCTTAAAGGTGCCACAGGACTCTCGTTGTTTTTGCTGTACACAGACTAATAGGGCTACCTCTCTGGAACTTTTTACTATTGTGGGTGAGGCAATGACAAAATATCCAGGCTCATTTTGGAGTTGTGTGCATATGCATGTTAGAAACAGTCACACTGACAAGAAGTGTCTTGTGAATGGATAGTGTATCTATCTACAGGAATCCTGCTTTCCAAGAACAGGATTCATAGGCTATGTTTACACTAGCAAATTAGTCTGGATTAAGGAGGCTTAATCTGGACTAATTTGACTCCTGTCTACATGAGGCTTTGCTTAGTTCAAACTAAAAACTAAAAACGGTTAGTTCGAACTTAGTGCTTAGTTCGAACTTAGTTCAACCTTTATTTCGAACTAGCATGATGAAGCCGTGTTAGTTTGAACTAAACAAGTTCAAACTAAGATGTTGGTTTGAACTAATTGCATTTTTTAGTTCAAATTAACTTTTAACTAAAAAGTTAGTTTGTCCTAAAAAAAGCACAGTTAGTTTGAACTAAAGGGGCACTGCTTAGTTCGGACTAAGCAAGTCTGAACTAAGATTCCTAACACAGACATAGCCTTAGAGTACATTTAAACTTTCCTTGGCTGTTTCCAGTCAAGACCAGAAGGGGGAATATATAGATTACTCACATAAACCAAACCAAACCAAAAGCCACCAGGTCTACTTTCAGACACAAAACACTTGATAACAGTACTTTGAATCCTTTAGAAAATGCAGAAAAATGCAAATAAATGGGGGTAAGATTCAAAAGGAATACTTAGTGTCCTAAGAAGAGACAGAATTCAATTCTGAGGCTATATATATTCTTATTTTCATGACACCATAGCTGTCAAGATAGCATCATTGAAGACCATTTGCATTACATAGGGAATGTTCTGCTAACCGTTTTTTTTTCTAATGGTCTTGTTTGTTTTCTAGTCAGAGCAGTTGATCTAATTCCTTTTCTCCATTTATATTATTGGCTTCAAGTCACCTTGCTTGGAGCTCAGAATACTACAAACAAGGCTAAAATGATTGGTCCCAATTAAAATTTTCCAGAATCTTTCAGTGAAATTTTAGTGTGCGCAATTCATAGTTGTGCATGCAAAAAACTAGAGCAAACAGGGGACCAATGCAGTTAATTTTGTAAACAAAAGCTTCAAATGCTCACTGTTTTCTTCATTTACACCCCATACCCGTTCCCCCATCTCAATTCCTTCCTCACTCCACCCTGCATCACATACCAAGCATACATTTTTGAAGGCATATCAAGTTACACACTAATATTTCAAATGGTGTCAATACAGTACATTTTCAACAAAGCCATATCTGTAACTGAACATGCAGCTTAAACGCTCATGAAATCATTCTTGCCTGATTGCTTGAGAAGGTATGGCCTCACAAGTCCATCTTTTTCTTAAATCTTTCACAGTAGGATTTTTATAACAAAATCCTTCAGATAAATGTATTCTCTTAGAAATGGCACTTTGTTCTGGTCAGTCAAAAGCCAAGCAAGGTTAAGTCTAGATTCTTCATCCCAAAGGTCAATTTCCTGTAATTGTGTTTGTGGGAAAAGAGAAAAAATAGGGATATCAGTTCAAGGGTGAGAATACATACAAGAGACTGAGTCACAGTTAGGTGCCATGACTCTTCTAAACAATGTGAAAGTGGGACAGAGGGAAAGGTAAGGATATACTCTTAAGGGTAGCTTTGGTAATCAAGTTTTAACCACACTTTGAAGATGAAATTTTCCTTTACATGGTTAATTTTTCCTTTCCCTTAAAATTTACACTGTATGTCACTTTTGTTAATGGGTTTAGTGGAGCTCTGCAGTGCACAAAAATTGAGGGGTTTGTCAACTACAGAAGCGCATCTGGTGCTCACTAATTTGCAGGGAAATATTTTCTCCCTAAACGTTAGTCCATAAACTGGAAGTGTTGCTGTAACTTCCATATCCAGCTTATTCAAGTACACAAAATGAGATGGGAGTCATGGACAGACAGCTCTTGAGAAAACTATTTGCAGCCTTCACTAAGAAATACAATTTCATGTCCAATACACTTCTTGTATCTTTGTATTCATGAGAGAGAATTTCAAATCCAATTTGCCAGCAGTGCACATTGCTAGAGAATTTTCAGCTATCCCATTGTGAATCACAACTTGTACAAAACTCATTTGCATTTTATGCATATGCATCACCAGGCTAATGAAATTAGAATCATCTTCTTAGCATGGTGATGCAGCTATGAGACATTAATTCTTCTTAGCATCTGGAACATAAGATTTCCAGAGACAGAAACAAGATCTTGGGAAACCTGATTTCCCACCCGCTTCATCTTTCCAAAACTTCACTTTGAAAATGCATTCCCATCCCTTTTGACCTTCTGACGGAAACAAATTGGCCAGACTCTGACCAATATTGTAACTGGAGATCAGAATCTGGGACAATATAGTGTTCAGGGCCTCATACTGCTTTTGGTGATCTGCCACATCTATAGCATTATCTAGAGACTGAAATACTTGGATGAAATAGATGGCAAGCTCTTTGCTGTCTGTCTTCCTATGTTTTTATACAGCACTGAAACTAACTGGGGCCTCTTGGCTTTGCCACAACAAACAAACAAACAAACAAACAAACAAACAAACAAACAAACAAAC